>JAVQJD010072424.1:0-26553 GCA_036023655.1 Nannoperca australis | reverse complement strand
ATTATCCTGCTGCACAAATCGTGTAAGAATCAGAAACTTTAGTTTGCCACAGAGCTTATTTTCTGCAATTATCCAATGGAAAAATCCCATTGGCTTTTTGTAGAGGGAACCAGGGTGATTTACGATTTACATAACATAGATGTGTTTCTTTTAATCAAAGTAAATGTGTGTTATGTATAATCATAGAAAACATGAAGAGCTGATGATCAGAAAGTATTCAAACACTAACATAAGAGAAGAAAAAGGTCATTGTGTCCTACAGATGCCAGAAGGCTTGTGTAACCAGGGTTGTTATTCAAATAAAGACGACGAGGGACTGGGAGTGGCCCTAGTATCAGAATGTAGGGCAAAGGTTCGAAGGTTCGACACACAATCTATGTCTCTAAATCGTACATATCAGAAAGTTACACTGACATCCCAACTTGTCAGGAGGAGCTTAGTATGTGAGATGCTGGGAGAAGCGTTGTTCTGCATTCTCCAACCAGACCCTTTGTATTCCAGTTTTCTATTGTACTTTCTTCAATCCAAAACTACTTTGTAGTAAAGAAGTAGAGAGTTTCATGTGTCTTAGTAGTCGAGTTTCCATAAACTTATTTTTTGTCAAAAAAAGAGTATGTTTTGATGTAGCGAACATCACATGACTGATCAGTTGTTTCTGGACAGCATGAATCACGGTCAACACAGTCGAGGCCAACTTCTGACCAAACTACAAGCTGACTTTATTCCCTCCAAACCTCTTGTTGAAAATGTGTCTAATTCCAATTTCTTTTTTGCGACATTTCAAAAGTTTGCTTAAAATTGGTTTGACAATTGAATGGAAACACTGCTACTAGTGGTTATTAATTTAAAGTTACTGATGGCTGAACAAGAAGAAGACAGTCAACCACAATGCCACATTGAATCCATGTACATGAATACATCCACCAAGTTAAAGCTTGTTGTAGAATAATGTATTGGCTGGGGAGAGATACACTTACCTTGCTGAAACTCATTGAGCTTCTTGATGGCCTCGTCTCTCTCCTGCTCCAGCCTCTTGCACTTATGTAAGAGAGACAGACAGAGCAGTAGGACCAATGCTGTTTTAATCAACCTTCAACCTGTTTGCCTGAGAGACTGCCTGGAAAAGCCATTTGTAACTTAAATGTGTTCAAATGTGTCAAAAGATAAATTACATGTAGCGCTGAAGAGCAGGTGAGGAATAGAATTATTGTCTGCAAAGTAACCAGGATGTTCCCATATATAATATATATAAAATCCAGATCAAGATCCCTCTGTACAATGTCAAATACATTTTTCTTTGTTTGGCTTTCTCTGCATGTCAAACCATTTGTTTGTGTATTCAGCATAGCTTTTAAAAACAATCTCCTGTTGTCATTAATTCATTCATCATTATTTGGTAAAAGTTTTTTTTTCATCTGTTCTTCTTCGTACAGTTTATTCAGCCCTGCTTCTAACAACTTGTGCAATGGGAAAATATATATACGGTAAGGCAGAGCTGTGTGCTAAAAGATTACAGTATTAGTATATAGTATCCCAACCCTTATAGTATCTTTAGTCTTTAACGATCTTTCTAACCAGTGCTAATACTTTTGTTTCACTACCGACATCAAGACTTTTTTATTACCTAACATTAGGCTGGTGCCAATTGATGATCGGACTGTATATTGATGATTGAATTGATGATCGCCAGTTGGTAAAGTACAAATCTGACCAGACATTCGATGCCAGCTTGAGATACTTGAGTTTATAAAAAATAGGACTAGAGACACATTTCAGTTAGCGCTCAAAAGGTATTTAGCTTCCACACCAAGCCCTCACTAGGGTCATCTATGACTTTCTGGAGACTGACACCAATACCAGTTAAGCTGCTGAAATCCTTCACCTCTAATACCCCTCTAAAATGTTTGATCTTTCCAAGATGGAGACATTTCTGAAGAAGTCCTTCAAACCAAATAACAAAACTGTTTGCTATGACCTTCCAGAAAAACCCATGCATGTATGAGCATTTTCGGTCTTCATCGTCAGACATCATTGATGATCGCTTTCTAAAACCGAAAACCAGTTCCACACAATATTCCGTGTTTTCTGATTTGCCACTGCCATTATTTGGGATTTACACTCAGACACACTAAACAAACTGCTTGATTAATTTAAGGAAAGATTGTGGTCCTGCTTAACCAAAACCAAAATTGATATAGGTAAATGGTCTGCACTTTTCTACCTTAACGGACAAAGCACTTTACAATTGGCCTCTCATTCACCCGGTCGCACAAGGACAGCGCTGGAGCAACTTGGGGTTTAGTGTCTTGTTTGATGACACTTTAACGTGGGGACAGGACAGGGATTGAAACCTGGGATGAGTGGACGACCCACTGTACCTCCTGAGCCACAGCTGCCCAAACATGTCAGAGTCACTATGTGGCCCCGTCCATCACAGTACTTCCAGCTTTGCTATGGACACAGCCGCTAGAGGTCCTTGTCGGGTTAAAGTAACAAACGGTAAGTTTCTTGTGGACAGTCTTTTTTCCAAACAGTACCTAGTACTACAATAACAACTATTTGCTGTGTACTGATCCTACAGTACTGCTTAAATATATTATATTCATCCTATTAGAGATGGTCAAAACAGAACCAGGTATTAGCTCTATATATTGTCAGACCTACATGTATATCTAATATTAACACTTACCTCCATGGTTGCTGTCTCATGCTTCCTCTGCAGGCCATCATACTCCTGTAGAGCTGTAGGGAGCAAAGGATGCCAGGAAGCCATCTTCATCAGTAAATCACAGTAAAGTCAGTGAAGAACATCCTCTTTTTTTTTTTTTTAAAGGCAACAAATGGAAACTTCTCCAGCATGTGATACCTTCTCATTCAGTGATTCGTGCAGCGTGGGTCCTGAGTCACCCGACTATAATAAAACGGGATGTTGAATATAGTAACGCTGAATATTTGCTTTGGGTGTAACAGTAAGGGAAGTTGCCTTCTGTAATAAATGGCCACTGCCAAGATAACCAGTGTTAAGTAGAGCTAGCAGGCAAAATATAAAAAAGACTTGTTTTTCTATGATACACACTGTATGTCGTTTTAACAGACTATGACTGTACCTTACAGATTAAGGAACAGCTTATCTATCTAAAGTCACACTTAGAAGGGGCCATCCATAATAATAATAACGCACCCTGTATAATGCAGTAAGGACAGACATATGTAAAGAAGCTAGTTCTTTTTTCCCATGGAACATCATGTATTAATCAATAATCAAATTCAGCTTCTACTTGCTCCTCGTGACATTCAGGAAACTATGGACACCCTGTTCTTGGTTTTGTAAAGTATTTTGGGACTTACAGTATGCTTGTTAGAAAGCACACACTGAGACGGGTGAAATAACTCTCCTCTCTGTACATGCAGTGCTCCATATTGCGGGTCTGTCTCAGTGTCCCAGCTAATAGGTGGCACTAGTTTTTGCGTACTTATTTGTACATAATGTGTGCTTAAAATGTACAATACACAAATTTGGTCAGTAACATGTGAAGTGGCAACATTTTACAATAAGGGGGCCCTCCAAGACAAATCCAGCTTAGGGCCCACACACAAGTGTAGGCGGGGCCAGCCACTACTGTGGCTATAAGGAGTAAAAGACAAGTTCTCCTGCTGTACTGGACTTTGACCATGAAAACAAAACCCTTGAAGCTGTAAAAGAACTAAATCAGCTCGTCAGTAAAAATCATTATTGTGTTTCACTCACTTAATGTCCCAATCATTAAGAAGGGTGATTTTACAACACTACCCATTATCCTCCCACAGCCGCGTTTTTTGATCCCATTACACCTGTCCCCAACAGACACTGTGAGATTACCTGACTGTTAATCAAACATCCGTCCACAGCAAGTGCACCGCGCACCAAACGCGCAACAGCCCTGTTCTTTCCACGTAGATAGGAATCAGCCCGAATTTCTTTTAGTCCAAGAGCAAGGCACTGTACCGGACACCGGTGCCCCCAATAATCATAACACGTACCTTGGTTTGACAGGTCTGTAACAACGCTGACTTTATCCAGCTCTTCTGCAGCCATAGCGAGGAAATCTGACCAAAGTTCAACAGGAAGTGCTTCATCGAGACACACCTGGAAGGTAGATGACCTAAGCAATACAGTACAGCCTGGTAGTAATACAGAGGGCATGGCTTATTTTCTAAAACACTTGAAAGCTTTGGAATTGGTTCCAAAGTCCTAAATGAAGGTATTTTGTCATGATGAATACAATAGTAAATAAAGAATAAAATCAGGATCATACCACGGTAGTTAAATGGTTATAAATACGTTGGTACAAGGGATAAGAATAATTATTTTTGTCTCCACTGATATGCCAGGTACCCGAGTAGGTAGTAGTAGTACAAAGGAACAGTCTTACATCAAGAGGCAAAGGAGATCTTGAAATATGTAAATAAAATACGTATTGTTCATAATCTGATTTTTCATTAATAACTACAAGGCATATTGCTGACTTCAAATAAAGAATGAATTCACATGAACAATTTTAATAATGTGCTTCGATTCATATTGTGTGGCTGTATTTATATTCTACTTAAAACTATCTATGAAGGTTATTTAGCAAAACATAAAAATAACTGCCCAGCAGCAATAAACCGCACCTTTCCTGCAATTTCAACATCACCAAATTAATTATATACAGTGTCAATTCAACTCCTATAACATTACTGTAGACATTTTACAGATCGTCAGGTGGGACTGATCATTGAGGAGCCTCTACCATGTCAGATGACACCGTGTGGATGAATCACCCTTGTGAAGAACAGGATTTGCTGATGTACATGTGTTGAATCACAGGTGTATAAAGATTAGACATACTCATATAATTTAATTTATTCATGGTCACAAACTCACAAAACAATTATTGTTACACAACAAAGAATTGGTTTTTGCAGACATGGGAATGTTTAATATACTCTTATATACTCGTATTTCGCAACACAAATCAAACAGCAAAACACAAATGATGTAAACATGCAATGCATGGTTCCAGAATAGGTGGAGGAAGCAAGAGGGTCCAACAGAAGGGAGATGACATCTGCACTGTTACTAAGGATGCTTCCATCGGCATGTTGACAATGGTGAACATTTGAGTAACAGCCAACCTGAAGCCACTGACATTAAGAAAAATAGAACACAGCAGTTGCTCATTGTTAACCAATACATAGGGAGTGGACAAAATAAGAGAAACACGTGCATATAAAATCACCCTCTGGTGAATACCAATATGGTGACATTTATGATGTTAAGCTGTGAGTTTGTGTGGTTCAGCAAAGAGTGCCTTTTAGTTTAGAAAATGACAATCAAGTACAATCTGCTTTAAATCTCAATAAAACCCAACGTCATGACTTCACCTAACTGGCTGCAGGGCTACTGTATTTTGACCACCCACCTGTAAATACATATTTGTCTTGAGATGGAAACCTCTTGCTTTTTGAAGGAGGTGGATATTACATAGTATTTTTTTTTAAAAGAAAAGGGGGATCCAGCAGTAACACCCCGCAAATAAATAAAGACTTATCTATAATTTCAAGGATATGTTCCCGTTTTCGTAATCAAGGCTAGACATTACAACCAAACAATTTCCGTACACAACGTCTGGACAGATATACACTACAGTACATCTACAGAAGGGGGAGATTATTGCCCTGTTCTCATTCAGGGCAGGGAAGAGGGGAGTGGAGAAAGATGAACTGGAGGTAATAAGAACAGTGGAGAAAAAGGATGTGAGGCTTGGGATGAGTGAAGGTTCCACAGCATCTGTCTCCTGGCAGGGCAGGGCAGTAGGAAGAGATGAAAAAAAGAATACAAGGAAAGGAGGACAGTGGGAAGAAAGGTGAGATGGGCTAGAACCAGAGTATCCCTTAGTGCGCCTCAGTGACGGGCGGCAGACTCTCTGGGGTAAAACTCGGCCAGAGTGCTCTGAGGAATCCTCTTGAGCATCTCCTTGGGGAAGATTCTGAGCAGCTGCCAGCCGATGTCCAGGGTTTCATACACTGTCCTGTTGTCGTACGGGCCTGGGGGAAACAAAGGGGCCACAACGGTGCTGGTTAGCATCCACACATTATCAACCGGGGCTGTCTCATGCACATTCTTTACTTGAAAATGGAGCATAAAGAAATTCAGTCAAGCAGCAGAAACAGAGAAACATTATCATCCCTGTCATCCCTATTTGGGACCACCTGAAGACTCCAACATTTACTCTATGTTGGTCTCCACCGACTCCTGAGAAAGATCTCTGGCTCTTTAGCTACTAAATGCTCCACTATGTTCAGCAGCTAGTCACTAACCTTGCCTGTCTGCTATTTGGTGCAGTGCATATAGTGGTAAACATCTGCTTGCTGCTGCTGGAAATGAGGTTGATACAGTTGTAAAACCAAAACAATGAGCTAAACCAGGCTAAAAAGCTAATTAGAGATGAGGGGAAGTGCAGAGTTGCTGATAACTCTGTGGATTCAGTGACTGCTTTCACATCACACAGTTTATTAAAGTGAATCGTGCATCTTTAAAAACCATCTGTGGCCCCCCCAACCACCTGAGAAGAGGACAGGTGCTAGTAGAAACATGCAATGTATAAGACATCACACATCGTTGTGCTGCTATGTGTCAAATACAGAGAAAGCACAAGACATACAGTCCGTTCTGATTAGTTTTTCCACGTCAACATACCAAGAGCTTTTCTTATCATGAAAGCACGCTCTGGAAATGTTTGCTACATGAGGTTGTTAATTCCTGATCAAGGATATGGTTTGAAGATTTCATTTTCTTTTGTCATGGTCAGGTTACCATCTGGCGAGCCAATTCAATCCAATTTTATTTATATAGCGACATATCATAACAAAGTTTTCTCAGGGCACTCAATCACATGGAGCCACATCCACACACACAAAGACCCAACGTTCCCACAAATGGACTAAAGCATGGCACAGCCGTTTTAAAATAACTTAAATATCTTCATCACAGTATCAAACTATTTTAAATGGGTCTTTGATCTATATAATAGTAAAGAGTCAGTGTCTGTTAACAATTAGCTGATGTTCTCTTTCATGTGCTCTCCATGTAGAGTCAATGGCTACAGTTAACGGGAAACACAATGGTGGTAACAACTTTTTTAATTTAGTTTGTTTTAGAAATTCGTATTAAATTTAATTCCCCTTACAATTTAAAAGGTCTTAATAATCTTAAACGATTTTTTAAACTTCTGCGATGTTTCTACTTCAGGGCTCATCAGGTCCATGTGTTCAGAGTGCGTGTGTCGGGAAGATGCACTGCTGTAATCCCCTCACATCTGTCTGGCAGCACAGGACATCAGAGTATGAGGACCAGAAGGAGAGCAGATTCTCCCTCTGCTAAGACTGTATTTGATTCAGCCTGGTGTCTTTTTTTATAACAGACCACAAGCAACTGTTGAGGCCTTAAACACTGGAAAACAAGAAGCAAGAGTCTGACCAATATGAGTTTATGGGGTAAAAAGTATAACAAATATTCCGAAAGATGATAGGATTCAGTGTTTATATATGATAGTATACATTATGTACATAACATTCTGAAGCATCTTGCTCCCATTTTATTAAAAGCAACATGCTTTCTCAGTGTTCTCTATTATAAAACCGGTTTAAGCTAATAGAAGAAGAGGCTGCGATAGGAAGGTAGAAGGAGAAAGAAGTTCAGAGAAGAGAGAGGAAGTTGATGTCCTCTGTGTGCTGCATTGCTAATGTGCCATCTTTGATCTTTGAACTTCTGGAACACAGCAGACTCTAATATGTCTCCCGCTGTCAAGGAGAAATGTTCTGTACAGTGAATGAAAGGATTAAAACATCTTCAGTTGAAAGAAAATTAATTAAAACTAGCCCTGTAGAATCTTAGCTTACTTCTCTATCTCCTGGCCTGACTCCACACTTCCTCCCTTCCTTCCCAGACCACTCTGCCAAAACGTACACGGTCCATCACATCACGGAAAACCAGTCAGAGGACGGAGGAGCTGAAATGGTCCTGGAAACCATGGAGGCCATTGTGGCTGAACCCATTGCCACCACTACCACTGCAGTCCCCGTCACTACAGCTACTACAACCACCACAACTACTAGCACCACAACTTCCACTACTACTACACCAACTACTATCACTACACAAAGTACACCAGCACCTGAACGACCGGCTCCGACCATTGTGCTGGTGCTGGACAACTCCAACAACAACAGTCGGCCCACTCTCCACAGAGCAGGTACATTGCTCTGTAAATAAATGTTGTATTCTGTTGCAGGCTGTGATTGCAATTACACAGTGATAGCAGCAGAAAGTATGTAGGTCCACTTTGCCAAGAATTGTAAAACATTTATATAAGCCCATGTTAATGCAAGTCATTCTCCCCCACGCATACAAGTAGAATGTTGTGTTTGTTTCTTCTAGGGAAGATCCTCAACTGTGAAGGGACTCTAGCATCCATTGAGCAGCCAGAGAAGCAGCACAGTTATGGGCGCAACGAGGGAGCCTGGATGAAGGATCCCCTGGCTAAAGACTCCAAGATCTACATCACTAACTATTACTACGGCAACAACTTGGTGGAGTTCCGCAACCTGGACAACTTCAAGCAAGGTGTGCTTCAATTGGGTCATTTCACAATACCTTATTTGCGTAAGGTATAACCTCATTGCCTCATTAGTCCTAGATATAAGCTGTATCTATGTTTGATACAAGGGGTAAACAGGAGTCCCACCATAGATAGCTACAGTAAGGCCACATTCTGACCAAATCATGCGATGTGATGATTAGTGCAGGGCTGTGCAGTGGTCTGTCACTACATGGCCCAATCCCAACTTGAACAACACCACGTGACTGCATGTTGATGTCTTTGTACTCCCTCATGGAAGGGTTGTACACCTCCGAAAAGGTCATCACTGTGGCAATCACTCTCTCTTCTATATTCACAGTTGATCAGTAAACAGCGGAATGCTACAGTGCTACATGGTGAAGGTTATGGTATTCTTCTTCACCTGGGCATCTTTCGCTCTGATCATCGGCTTACGTGAGTGGCCATAGCAGCGTGATGTCAGGTTTACCTTCTCGTTCAAGTCAGGGAGGGAGATATCTTGATTTAGTTTGAGATGGGTTCCAGTGTCAGACTTTCAAAAAAACCTATAAGACTATGCATGTAGCTATGCCATAACCCCTCAACACACAACCATAAATCAGTCAGTCAAATCAGTCTACAGTCTGTATCACGACTCTTATGGGCTTGAACCTTTACAGAGCCTGTAAGCCTGATTTAATAAAGATAAAGTGACATGACATTAAAATAGCTCTGGTTTAGCTAGCCCAAGATCTAGGGCTAAGAAATGAAAGCCCCAATGACAGATTGAGCAGTACTCAGTTTTTGAGTTTTGGATTGAAACTGCTAATATCCAACATTTAAATGTGGTCATTTTTACAGGATGTAAAAGCACCATTATTGTCCCAACATATTGGTTGACACTGATTCATGCTGATTGTCCAATAAGCTCTGTGAGACTGATGAGATCTGTGGAATGCAAGTCTTGGGTGTTTTATGGCTCCAGTGGGTGGGAAAATCAAATCCTTCCATTTCCAAATCAACTGAGGAATTGGATTACACTCTCTTAGAGAGTTAAGATGAGCTCCCCTTATAAGACTTGGCTTGTTGATCTAGATGTGTTTGGACAATGGTCTTTCTAAATGCACTTACATGTGAGGTGTCCTGCAGTGCAGTGAGCTCACAGCTGTGTGCGGATGACTAGGTATTTGGAGTGGCGGTGATGCCTGCTGTTCCCTGACATGTGCTCTGGCCTTTCCTTTGAACTGGGCACAGCGGAGAGGGATTAAGAGTGTGGGCAGGCCTTAGGGATGGGGATGGTGGGGGGGTGTTCTACTGCACGTTGTTTTTGTCCTTCACTGGGCTTTCCATTTATTATCATTATCTAAATCAGACTTCCTGAGGCTGGAAGGTTAGGATAACAGATAGGATGTGATTAGAAAATGACACCTACAGTACACAACATGTTTGTTCAGGAGTGAACAACTAAACAAACTGTGTCACTGTCTCATGAAGCCAGTGTGTACACAGTCTGGCATTGTAAAAACATTGTCATTGGCTCTATGAAGGGCGTAATATCAGCTTAGCACACACACTGCTGAATGTATCCAACTCATTATAAGTAAAGGATAATGTATACATGCTTATATATGTATATAAGCTCAGCAGAGGGGTCTTGAGCATTCTGAAGCATACTTTAGATTAGTTTTACTTCTGTTGTTGGCAATGCATGACAAATAACAATTGAGCATTCACCCATGTTTTACAACAAATAGGTAATACTAACATCATATTCTTGTTTATCGTAGGTCGATGGAGCAACCTTTTCAAACTGCCTTACAACTGGATAGGCACAGGCCATGTGGTTTACAACGGAGCTTTCTACTACAACAGAGCCTTCACCAAGAACATTATCAAGTATGATCTGAGGATGCGATATGTGGCGGCCTGGACACTCCTGCATGATGTGGTTTACGAAGACACCACCCCTTGGAAATGGAGGGGACACTCGGACATTGACTTTGCAGTGGATGAAAGCGGCCTGTGGGTGATCTACCCTTCCATGGACTACGACTACAACCAGCAAGAGGTGATCATCATCAGTAAACTGGATCCCGGAGACTTGTCGTTGAAAAAGGAAACAACCTGGAGGACAGGTCTTAAGCGGAACTCCTACGGGAACTGCTTCATCATCTGTGGTGTCTTGTACGCCGTTAATGTGTACAACCAAAAGGAAGGTGAGGTGAACTATGCTTATGACACCCACACCAATACTGAAGCCATCCCACGCCTGCCCTTCACCAACGAGTACTCCTACACCACCCAGATTGACTACAACCCCAAGGAGAAGGTTCTGTATGCCTGGGACAATGGCCATCAGCTCACATATCGGGTAAACTTTGTCGACCAGTGAGCACAGCTAGTTTGTGCTACAGATAAGATCACAGTAGGCCTGCCAGTATGATGCCTAAGTAGAAAGAAGATGCTCAGTATTTGACAGCCTAGAAGGAGACACATTGGACTCAAAAAAACAAAGGATAAACCTACACCAGCCTATCTGTACCAATGCATGCTATTCAAACACCTGACCTCACAGTGTACTATACACACCTCAAATGTGTATTGGGATGTGACTGTACAATATGTCAATAGATTAGACATCGAAAAGTGGAAATAATCTCACAGCTTGAGTTAAAGCTCATCGGGCAGAGTTTTGGAAAGCATATAGATTTCTTTATCTGTGCATTTATGCAATGTCAGCAGGCTGGCTAACTAACTGACAGATAGATAGCTATAAATGGTTAGCTTAAAATATACATAACATTTGTAACATCACCTACTGGTTTCTGGGGAGACACTTTGAAGCTTGCATTTTGGATGTATCAGTAGATGTCCTATTGGAAGTTTCTGAGGCCTGAAAACCAAAGTTTGGGCACAGGCACGGGTAGTGGCTGATTGAGATGGGCTCACGTCTACAAAACAGACACGTCCAAAGATGAGCCTTAATGTCTCTTTAAAGGTTTGCTTCAGATACATCTATCTTATCATAATATATGTATGTCCACATTAAGTTGAAAGAGGTCTTGGTTGCTGTAATCATTCCTCCTGTCCATACTGACATTAAGTGATCCTTTCCTAACGCAAATACTTTGTAAAAGATGCCAGAAGAATTCTTACTATTCATACTAAAACAATCCTTGCCTTGACTGAACTCTTGCAATGCATTTTTACACAGAATAACGAACAACAATTAAGTTACTTTACAACCACCGTAGAACGGCAGTATGATTACAGTGCCCATTTCTCTTAAAACGTACATTTGGGCATGTGCATATTGTATTAAGACAGACATTGAACATTTCAGAACCTATCTGCTAGTAAAACAAGGTATTTCAAAGTTGCTACCAAGACACATAAGTGAAGTTAAATGATCTTGAAACAATCAAGGATCATTGAGACTATATTGTCCTGCGGAAAGAGAAAAAAAGATAGTTCAGTCAGAGACACTTACAGTAGGCTATGTCAAGAAATTGGCCATATGTGGCAAATGGTCCTGCAGAAAAGGCTCTGCTCTTTGAGGGAGCTCTTAATGAATTCAAGCAGCAACAAGGAATCTGCTGGGAGAACTAATCCCCCCCAAAATACACATGAATGGTAAATCTTAGTTAAGTCAATGATATATGTATTTTACCATCCAACTTTATTTGACCCTCCACTGCTGGAGTATGAACTGCTCAACAAAACAAGCATGTTTTTAGACAGTTATGAGATTCAATGTTACAAGTACACTTATTCTTCTGGTAGCTAAAGAGCTTATGAATGACCCAATGGTAGTGAAGCATTAATGAAACAGTAGATATTGATCAGCTAGCACAAGCGTGACTCCAGTGCCCTACCTGAACGGTGTTTTTTCATTCAATAGCATTCAAGAAGCTAGCGTCTAGTTAGAGGAAATGCAGTGATCTACTAGATAACCTATACGCTAACATAGCATGGCTAGATTTAGCAACTTTGCCTTTTAAGTGGACTTCACATAGCTCACAGTGTTATTTGCCCCCCCCTCCCCCCAAATATTTATTTAACCCAACCAATGAGATTATTTCTGCCTCCAGAGTAGTTCTCCTTCTGAGAAATGTTTGTAAAACTTAACTATCAGCTATTGTTTAATTTGCCCATCTACTCCATCCAATCACCAAGCACTTTGATCACATATCTGCTTTGATTATTATTCCGGCCTCATGATGCTTCCTGTCTCTTTACCATTGATGTTGTTTTGAGGGATGTGTTGAATATAATATTAACTCCAAAAACAATGTACAAGATTTTTTTTATATTTACATGAATTAATTTGACAATATCATATAACTTTTTTATCAAATTTCCATGGATCTTGTTTTTTATGTTGTTGTATGCTGCTTTGTACTGTTAATAACTTTTGCATAACCACTACATTTGTTGTAATTATCGAGTATTTCAACATTTTCACCTCAATGGAAATGATCAACCCTGGTCACTCATGCTTATACAAAAGGTTCACTGTGCCATAAGCTGTGCCACCTTCAGTAACAGACACCATAAACCACAATGTTTAGTTTTTTTTGACAATGGCAGTACTGTGTGCGGCACATAATGGGAATGGTAAGATTTAAGACACATGAGGTAACTCTTACAGAACTTTATAGTATTTTGGTCTTGTATACATTCATGATTCACAACCACATTGTTTTGCCTGTTCTGGAACAACCAGGAGCGTTTTGTTATGTTTATTCATAAAAGGCATGCTGATTGCAATAAAGTACTTTGTTCAACTGTAAAGTCTTTATACATAAATAATTCATGAAATATAACACAACACTTCAAATCAGCTGTGTGTGTGTGTGTGTGTGTGTGTGTGTGTGTCTGTGCTATGAAATTAAATTTCCATTATAATAGTCTGTTGTGAGCCTTATAATCAATCTGCAGTGACCCAGTAAATGCCATGGGATAGCAAGCCTTGCCTTGCCCACCTCGTGTTGAAGGGGTGATGACCAGTGACTCAGATCTTCTGATTTCTGGATAAAAAACGCTCTCATGAGCTGTGTTTAGTTCTGGGGTAAAGGTCGTAATGCAATGCTTGATCTCAATCCCAAAATACACTAATGGAGCACCCTGGGTCATGGTAATAAGGACATGGCTGTCTGATTTCTTGGCTGGGGATTTGAAAATCTTGAACTTCAGCTTCAAATCATGCAATTCTGGAGGGAGACATTGAAAGAGCTGAAATGTGGGTGTGGTAGGTCCATGCATGCTGTCCTCATTTAAGAAATTCTATTTAAAGAAGGTCTCAGTGCATTGTGTTCCCAGATAATGAAGTTCATTAATGAGTGCAAGGCAAGGCCATAGGTTTGATGAGTGCAGCACTAATGGTGTGTCCAATCATGAACTCTGTCACGAAATGTTGACATGTTGTTGTAATGGAACAATGACATCCGCACTAGCGGTGGTGATGAACACTGACAATTCACATGACCTATGCAGCTTCAGTCCCAGGCACTGCCTTATGGCAAACACAAAGGCTCTCCGGTTGTTAAATCAGGACTCAACTTGTTACCGTTCACATCAGCAGGGCCTCTTCTTCATCACCATCACATACTAATCATGTACCATCATGTCCTCACATTGGCTGGGAGATTAAGCAAGAAACTGCCCTATTGAGACACATGGTTAATGATGATGTTCAAGAAGTAATTGTGTAAATGTTGGAAGAGGCTCTCCTCCACATTGCAAAGACTGCAAATTTAAAATCTAGTCTGACTTGTCTTGAGTGTGAAGTGGATTATCTAGTGCTGACTATAATGTTGTTTGACTTAATTCAAGTAAATGTCGTTTGCTTTGTCTTTGTTACCAATTTTATCTTCAGTTCTCCAGTGTGCTTTAACACTTATTTAAGCTTTGAAGTTTCAAGACAAAAAACAACTTGTTTCAGGTTTTTGTCTTTTGGATTGCATGATGGTATATTCTTATCTTTGGACAAAATATCTTATTTCAAGGTTTAAACTTTCGTTCACAAGTGACCTGTTTTCAGTGGTCACATTCCATTGATAACAATAATGCTAGTAAGGGTTTACATCCCATTTAATACACCACAAAACTATACTCTCAAACTAATTATAACACCCTTCTCTGATGATGATAATATTATAAACCAGAATAGCACAGATCATACATCTACAGCCATGATTACACATGTGCCAGGGATGGACAAAATGAAGTAAAAAGTCCACAATGTCCATCGTTAATTAATAAGATTAAGAGTGTACAGCCACGTGATTAGACCTATGAGGCTGTGCTCAACGATGTTTTGAGCTAAATGTTGTCAGCATGTGTAGCATGCATAACAATTTAATTACTTCTAAATCCAAAGAAAATTAATGCAAATCTCGTTATTCCTGCTGGTATTTGGTCATATACCAAAGTTTCGGACCCATTTTGACCTGAGGATGGTGCTAGATGAAAAATCTGAGGATCACCTGAGGATTCCTTTTATGGGGATAATAGATGCTGTAATCCATTAAGTAGGTGTCAAGATATTTCACTCTGTAAGTGAAACCTAAGTCAGGAGATCGCTGAAGTCATTGGGATTCACCCTCTGGGGGATATGAATGTCTGTACTAAATTTCTTGGCAATCCATCCTATCATTTCACTTAAAACTAAACAATTCTCATGGTGGCACTAGACAAAAAGCCAGGGGAGTAGTTATCTCTTTAATTGTTGATGAGATATTTCAGTTTGGACCGACAGTACAGTGGTTAGAGCCACAGCACCAGGAGCCAGTTGGCATTATGTCTTAATAGTTAGCACAAGTGTTTACTACCTTGAACATGATATGATCTAAGCTAGTTGGGCAAAGTTCTATTACATATGTGAAGTGTTGTTATCTAGAAACAAGAATAACTCTAATCTTATTTTAAGTAATTTGATCTTACTTAAAATGAAGGCTTCTGGTAGACAGACTTATTTTAAGAAATCCAATCAAGTGAAAATAATTTACTGCACTGTGACATTACAGTGACATTTGCTTGTTGCAAGAAAAAAAATGCCCCCTCACAAGTTACCTTTTCTTCCACCATAGGGACCTTCCGTTGCCTGATCCACTCACATTTACAGATACACACCCAGCACTGCAACAATTTATCAGGACCTTTGTGTATTCATCTCATTATAAACTTAAAGAAAAGCCTACACATCCAGCCAAGAATATTCCAGAATCTTTAGGTGTGGATTCGGGTCACATGGCTTGGACTTGAGTCTGAATCTTCCATTAAGCAGTCAAAAGACCAAAATGAAACTTTGAGCTGTTGTCTTGTTAATGTTCTCTGCTGCAGCTGGTGTCTGTACTGTACAACTTTGTGTGTGTGTTTGTTTTTGTGGATTCAATTAGGGATCCAAAACTAAATTCAGATTTTATAAAATGCTATTGAAACCTTTCTCTTTTAATTGTTTAATTGTCCTATTTGAAAGTAATAATTCATTCATACTCTGTTAAAATAATTTAACATTACATTAAATTGGGTGAGGGGCAAATAATGAGTTGTGACTTGATTTGGCGCTTCTTGGTTGTTACATTAGACTTGACTGGGGACTTCATAGCTCCAACTTGGGACTTATAGAACAACCGGAAAAGAAATGGCATGATGTTTAATCAGAATCAGAATCAGAAATACTTTATTAATCCCAGAAGGGAAATTGCTTTTTGATATAGTTACAATGCTCAATAAAGTTATTGAAAAAAGAATAATAAACAGTAGAAAATAGAGGGTGTAGATGTGTAGAGGGTGTAGAATGTAGAGGGTCCGGATATGGTTGGACCAGGGGCCGGAGCTGCTCCAGGACGAGTCTTTTAACACGGCCTGTGATGCAGCGACAAAGCACTGCAGTGTGATACATTTTTCACATGGATATTGTAGATATTAGCAGGATGCTGTGAGGTTTAAATTTAAATCACATACTGCAAACACATTTGTGCTCACATTGAAGTATGTGTAAGCGGAAATGAGGCTCGTGACAGCTCGAGTGTTGTGCTGAACGGAATGGACTTCAACGTGACTTTAATTAAGACCCTTTGAGCTATTTCCTTTAACAGTCATTTAAGAGAAAGGGTTGGCTGAATAAGCTGTAAAAGCAGAGCAAGGACATCGAACATGCAGGACCATCCTTTTCAAAGTTGTATGGAAACTTATGCTTGGTCAGCCTTCTGTCAATCCCCTAAGCTTTATGAAATCTCATGTGTAAAGTAAAGCCAGAGGGTGTAATACTCAATAACAACCCAATTATGAAGTGCTTTTCTCTGAGCTTGTCTATGGGAGTTGGCACACACTCAATAATGTCTCATGAGGGGGCTTTCCTGAGGTTTAGGAGCACAGAGCGACCGAGGAGCACACCAAAGAAGGCCATTGTACAAGATACAATGGAGGCCTTTGGAAATTATGGAGGAGGAGTGGTCGTGTCAGGACCTCACATCAACATTTTGTAGCAGGGGAGCCGACAAAGATGCCCCAAAACACCCACTGACTTTGGCATGGGATCAATGCTAAACAGTGTGAGAATAAACAAATCTCTCTTATTCATGAAGGTAAAATATTCTTCCAAATGCACACATAAGTCATCTTGATGAGGTGCTGAACTCTTGCCCCAGCTGCATTAATCTGAATATACGTCTTTTCAGTGAGATGACAAGACAACAGGTAGTCTGGCAAATATATTGGATTACATTGGACATAAATAAAAATACAAAGGGAATCTAAGACGTCTTTCCAAAGCAGATAAAAGATGTGGTTTAATGTTTTGGCAAGGAAGTGAGTCCCATCTGTATAGTGACAGGAAAATAAATCTGTCAACAAACAGGGTCAATAGAGCTGCTGCATCTGGATGAATACACTATTGTGTTTTTTCTCATAAAAATGAAATGGGAAGGTGAACTGAGCCTGAAGCAATCTATTCAAACCAGGCTGCTTCACAGTGTTAACTACAGTCAGTGAACTGGAAGTATCAGCATCCTGGCTCTTGTCCGTCATTGTCACATGGAGAGAAATGAAAACCACATCATGTTGGCCTGATTAAGATCACTGATTTCTCACATTAGAAGGCCTATAATTTCCTCAGCTCAAAGAAAACAAAATTGCTCTAATAAACAATCCAAAAATCACACGCAGCTCTTACCGTAAATGTCCTGTCATGTCTGAACAAATCCACAGGGAGCATCTCTTCAACAGATAGATGAAGCCAGCAAGGTTACATATTCCATACCTGAATATTATCTATCACATTACGAGCACATAAACATTCTGTTTGGGTTTGGATCTAAGTAAGGTTACACGTGTTTCTCTATATTATAGATATGAGTTGGAATTGTGGGTTTTTGGTACATTTAATATTGCCTCATCTGCTCTCTTATTACTGTTTTGTTTTTGTTCTGCCCCAGCAATAACCTATAGTCCCCATAACAAAGATTCAGGTCACTACAACTCTTAAGTAAACTAAATGTTGGAAGTATGGGTATCTCAGTTACTGTCCTAAACACACACATGCAAACATTGTACTCAGAGTGAGTAAATCCGTCTCCATTAGTTATCAGTAATCACGTCATCTGACTCTTCCAGGACTTTTTCTCCATAAGAACTAAAGTATCCATGATGACAGAAACATGGGGATTGCCAGAGATATCCCCTTGAAATAAAAATACTAATAACTACCAGACCACATTTATACTGGCAAGACCTTCTATCCTTATTTTTGAGAGACAAAAGAACAAATAAAGTTAACTATATATTTTTCCCGGGCTCAGCATGAGAGGGGCGACAAAAGTGGAAAGTGTCCAGATGGGAAAGCTGATGGTGGGTGTTGTGAAGGGTTCGGGGCTGTCCTGGACTGGTTTTGCTTTTAGGCCAACAACAATGTACTGCAGGGTTCAGACAGCTGCCTTTGGCTGGCACTTATGGAACTACAGCACCAGAGCGACTTCAGTCTCCATCAGGCCTGCCATCCGTTACACTGCCCCACCCAAAACCAGACGCCAACTCCAGTGAGGCCAAATATCAACACCACTTTGCAGCTGTGGAGTGTTGAGGCGTCATCTCGTCGGAAACAGGATTGATTTGTTCTAAATGTCAGAAAATTCTTCACAGCTGTCAGAGAACCGTGGGGTATCCTAGAAGCAACTCACGGCAATTAAAGATGGGTTCATTGTGGAAAGTCTGCCGTCAGTTAACATTAACAGCTGATCCGGGTTCAAGCTGTTCTACAAAAACAACACAGTGCTAATACTGTCAGTCTAATGCAGGCCTGTTTTAAAGAATCAAGACTGCACGACTTCAAACCACCAACTAACAGTGTCAAGACAGATGACATTAATTCACAGAGGGGGACAATTTCAAGAGTCAGCTGTCATGCCCACAGCTACAGCTCATATACAAGAATGAGCAAAAATCACACATCACAAACAAAACCATTTATTTTGTGGACAAAATGGGACCAAAAAAGCAATGGTTTGGTGCACTTCTCTAAAAGGGTGGCCATCTTGGGTTTGAGAAGGATTAATAAAAGTAAGAACACCTATGACAGAAATTTCCTCACAGGCATTTAATAATTGTTATAAGTCTGAAGTAATTACTTCAGTCACGTCCTATTTGACTCTTAGCAACTTTTTGAGTACACCAAAAGCTGGATGGATAAAAAATGAATCTGTGCAGCTACATACAATGGGTAATATGTTGTTATTGTCATTTGAGTAACTGTTCCCTGCAAAGATGTGCGTTTGGAGTAACATTAAAAGACGAGGCTCTGTTGCTGCAAGATTACAACTGCTGCACACCATTGAAGTAACAATACAAATACAAATAATACTAACACTCCTACTGCTGCAAATGCTGTTGCTTCTAATGATGCTGCAATTCTTCTATTACTGCTACCTCGGCTGCCTCTACTTTTACTGCCACTTTACACCTAAGCAGCTGCTGCTCGAAGTGGTGACAGTTAAAAGTATACTATAGTAGCAGCAGTAGGATAATAGTAAAGTGGCAGCTGCTGCAGCATAGTACCTGGCAGGAGTAACAACAGTAAGAAGGTTTCAGATGAAGCCTTGTCGCATGTACAGCTGTTACTCTAATGCGGTCACTACTGCTAAACGCTTACCAGCAGAAATGTAATCAAAAGGCATCTGGATAATGTAGCCTAAAACTACTGGTAGTGCTTCTGTTACTACTACTGCAGTTACTATATGCAATTTCCAGGCCAACTACTACTGTTACTATTTACCACTGTTACCATTGCTGCTGCTGGTGCTGTATGACACCTGCCTGGTTGTGATGGTTTTAATGCATTTGGAAATTTTGGGATTTGAATGCTGCATGTTGTTATAAAACATACCTTATTACACCCTTTCTTTTATTTTATGGTTATAATGTAATTTAGTATCTTAGACTGCCCCATAGAAGTTAAATAGGAGTTTTGTATTCTTCTGTAACTGTGCAGAAAGCGAATGTCATTCTGCGAAGGCTTTGATCAAGGCTCTTGTTGACGGCTCCATGCAATCCCAGACATACTTGACATTCAGCACAAAGCCAGTTTCTCCCCTGGCCTTGAGGAATGCTGGCTGGGTGACAGCAGCCTGAATCTAATCTAATAAAGAATGTGACCATTGTAGTGACGGTCAGATCTTCCTTTTCTGTCCAGCACCACCACTGCATGCACAACAGACAGCTGTTGTCTGGAGACTGAAGGATATGGGACGTATTTCTCCTGCATTCACACATTCACACAGGCTTTATTCATCTGACAATACTAGGGGGGCTTCTGGAAGTGATCTGGGCAGCATTTCTTAATAGAGATGGGAAGAAGTCCTGGAAGATAAATGAGTCGTCCCTCAGAGTGTTTAGTACTCAGAGGGTGTCAAACTTACTTGGACGAGCCAGGTCCCCTTTCAGTGTGTTCTTTGACCTCTGCCTGCTGTGTTCTAGTACAGGCTGGTGGTCCAGTTCCACATTTCCACTTTTTAATAGGAGAAGGAAGCTGCCATCAGAGCGGGACCAGCACGACAGAAGTCAACAAATGTCCAGCAAAGCTCCTTTGAATTCAATCTCGCCATGATTTAACCTACTAAGAAACCTTTATACATGCAGTACATTAATAATCATGTTCAATGTACTTCTTTTTGTATGAAAGATTACACGATGTCATTCTGATGGATTCACCCACTGTTCACTACCAGCCCTGCACCTTAGTTTATTATTATTCATTTATCAGAACTGGAGGTAAAGGCCAGATATTTTTATAATTTTGGACCTATGTTCATCAGGTCACCAGAAACACGACTGAAAATAAATGCTAATGTTATAATATGTCAATGTTGTACTTAAAGCGTACAACAAAACGGCTTTAAATTGCATGTGGAAGGTCACTGACATAGCATATTGATTGGTGGATCTCTTAATCTTAAATGGTACTGTTGCTGTCCTTGCCTATAAATGTAATTCTTTATATAGCGATTCAGGTCAAGTTCTTGAAAAAATGTGTCAATGCATCTCTGGGTGGCTTTGAACTATAAAAACAACATTGATATTAAAGTGCTGATTGTGTTGTGTTGTTGTTCAGGGTTGCAGAGAGTTTATCAGTCCATTACAGAGCCAACACACATAGGCTTTGTTCAGACTGCGGGCAAATCAGATTTGTTTTTCTAATCAGATCTTCAAGTCAGACTGTCCCCACCGTTATTTACAAGTGATCAGATTGGATATGTGTGTCCAGTGGTCCAATCTATCTGCCAGTTGCCTGTGGAGGAAGGAAGGAGGAAGGAAAACATACAGTAATACAGTACAGTTCTACACAGCGATGTAATACCAGATAGCAACAACGTCAGTTGCAGGAACACAGGGGCAGCAGGTGCAGCCACAGATCCAGTGCCGGAGGCAGAAATACCTGTGGAAAGCTTTAGAAGGAGAGAGAGAGAGAGGGGGACGAGAGAAGCACACAGCTAGAGGAAGAAGGTGAATTAGTAATGACAAGTCGCGGTGTAGAACTCGTCAGTCGCTGAGTTGTCTGGTGTACAGGAATACAGCAACTGTGATGCAGAGTGACAGGAGTGCATTGTCGTTGTGCAGTCGTCATTGCAAGTGGAATTGCCTTTCAAACCACCTCCAAATGTGGTGTGGAGTTTTTTGTGTTGTCCAGACTTTCTAAACTCAATCTGGATACAATTTGGAAATTACCTCGACATATTTGAAGAGTGCCACTAAAAGTTTGGTCACACTCTTGACAGCAAATGTGATGCATTGAGGCCAACTGTTGCTTAAATCAATCTCACCCTGATGTTGGAAGGGGAAAAGACAGTGTAATCCCCTCTAGCTGGTTCACATTGACACCCATGCAGCAGTGCAGATCAGTTTCACCACTGGATGTGCTGAAGTTTGGCATTTGTAATGCACTTAATGCCTCCAGGTCCGTGGGGACGTGTCAAATATTCAACACCTAATGCTGCCTCTCACAGATGTCAAATTACCAGTGCTCATTCAAACTGTGGAACTGACAAAAGACAGCTCAGGCATCTGACCATGTTGTGAAACATGACGTGAGGTGCATTACAGCCATATAATGACTCATTCTTTGTTTCATGGGTAATGTAGGCTGATGTATCTCACAGCCAGACTTGCATCATGTTCCAACATGAAACACTGTTTAGATTTATCATCATCTGTGCTCAAGATGTGGTTAATCTAATTAGTAGGGAATGTATTTGACACCCTGCAAACACATATGGAGCGATATGAAAACTAAAGGGGAATCAGACCTCTGCCCTTTTACAGGTGGCCTTGTGCACTGACCTAAGAGAATAAGCATTCAGTACAAAAGAAAGCAGCCAGTGGTCATCTTCATGTAGAGGCCTTAAAGCGTCCACATGGTTTACACACCACAGCAGATATTTCCACTGTTAGCTCATATATGCAGAGTTCCAGCTCTTCAGGAAAAAAAAGTGATCAGTAACTCTTCCTCTAGAGATAAGGGACGGGAACAGAGACGCCCAGACGTCCGGCGTGGCAGTGATTTCACCCTTTACGTTGGCCATGCCAAGCGTATCAAGGAAAGGAATCCAGTTTCTCTAGTCCTCCTCAGAGGCACGGATCATGTGGCGGATCTCAGCATGCTGAATGATAAAGAGTCAAATATGAAAGTAGATTAACTGCCAGATGTTGGCAAAGCATGCTTCATTTCACTTGTAAAGCAGAAAGGAAGGCAAAGTGAGCATGAAAGCATGAATAATTCTAGGACATTCTTTTGTAGGGAATTGTCTGAGTTGTCATATGTAGGAAATGGCAGCAGGGTTGGATACTGAGGTGTCTGCCGAAAGCCTAAAAATACTGTTTGTGGAGCGCACAGATATTCAATTAAAGGAACAACCTGTGACTTTTTCATATCACCCAACATTACAGGCCATACAGATGAACATACATTTCTTCAGCCATCTTATGTCAGATGTCTAACTTTCAGAGGAAGGAAAGTGTTTTTATTGATTGTATGTGAAAATATAATGTAAGTGACCAAAATACAGGCTGGAAAATAACTATGTACATTTACTACTGTGCTTCTTTCTGGAACTTTATACTTCTACTGCTATATATATATATATATATATATATATATATATATATATATATGTGTGTGTGTGTGTGTGTGTGTGTGTGTGTGTGTGTATTATTATAGGTTCAGATAAGATAAGACTTTGTTGATCTACTCAATAGTTTATGAAGAAATTCAAATTAGGCCCACTTGAGTGACATACATATTAATGTATCAATAATTCTAATCCAATAACATAATATACATTATTCTGAAATGAACATAATTGTTGCTATTTAGTGGAATTTCGGGAGCAGGAACACACCCAATTACGTCAACCACGTCACTACGCCATTTCTGTATAAATACCCTATGTAACCGTCCCTCGTTCGCTCTCGATTACTGCGCATGGCAGCTGCCAGCAACCAGCCTCCAGCAGCCAAAGCAGCTAGCAAAGCAGCTAGCACCGGCCAGGACGCCAGCACTGGGATGCCGGCGTTCTTGGCTGTCCACCGACCACAACAGCTAGCACCGGACGGGACAACGGCCGACCACCGACCACAGTCAGCTAGCACCGGCCAAGACGTCTGGCACCGGGATGCCAGGGCCACAGCTACCAACCTCCAACGACAACAGCCGCTACCACCGACCAGGACGCCGACACCGGGTTGCCGGCGTCCCCCGGCAACCCGGTATATTTTGATGCTACTACTTTTGTACTTTTACTTATAGAATGCTGGACTTTTACTTTTACTTTACCACCACTGCCAAAGTGTGGTAACTAGTTACTTTCAAAATGTTACTTTACAAAAAACCCTTGTCTGGATTTCTATGTAAATTGTTGTTATTCATGGTTCCCAGAGGATGACTCTTGATGTTTTTATGACCCTGTGATCATGTTCTCTAGATAGCACTACTATCAGGCCATTAGAGATGAAAGGGTTTAGTTAGTAGGCTAAGACTCAGACATTCAGCAGACTGAAGCTTCTTATATTTTTTTTACCTTCTTGTTTTTTATTCCAAACACACTGCTGCTGTTGCATAAAGTTCTACCTTATGAACTTTTCTTCCTACAAGATGTAACAAAGCATGTAGTCTCACTTAAACATCCTGAAATCTTATTTTCTCGATCAGCTTCTTACTATGAGTAAATGAAGTCCACATGAACACAACATTTTCTACCAAAGATAGATAGATAGGTGCGCTTTGGTTTCAATTGAACGTTTTTTGTATTTGTGTATTTGTTTTCTCACAGGTCTGAAGTGGGCAGCACTCAGCTGGGAAAATGTGATGTCCTGTACTTGTGTGCACATATCTGATTAAAGCAATGTTTGAATTGGAATCTGATGACAGTGGAGGGGTTGTTTGGTCACTGTCAATCAAACCTGATAAAGGTGGCCCCCATGCAGTTGTGACTCATAATAAAGCAGATTAGCTAAGTTTATGACTGTCAGACTCTTAAATAATAATACCTTTTTTTTTATTATCTGTGAATGTGTCAGTCTTAGTTAGTCTTATATTAAATGTTATAGAGAAATACTTAAAATCAAGAATTCAGGGACTTTAGGACCCTTGAGTTCTGATGGTGTTCTCTGGTGTAAAAGTGTGCTTTTTTTCATTTATAGTAATATTATATTTATCTAATTATAAACACAATGTTTTTACTATACTATACTATTACTTTACTATATGTCTCTCGATGAGCTGTTATCTGCACATACTAGGCAGCATACACACTGGAAATGTTTGATGTCACTGAAAGTGCAATAGACTAATTTTGACCTTCCTGTCCGGAGTGTTGCAATTGTGGCCAAGAGCTGGAATAAAAGTATAATGTATCACTTCCTGTGCAGTGGAGACAACTAATGACATGAATAGCTTTCATGGCGTGGTGATAGATTCAGTCACTGCTGAAATCAGTCTGCAACAGAGGGAAGCAAAGTGGACATTTCTATGAAAAAGAGTCTATAGTATCTCAGAGGAGCGTCTCTGTGTGTACTGATTTGGACAGCAGTGTATGTCAGTCTGCAGGATGGATGAGAACCTGCAAGTACAATCAGCACAAATAACCAGATACTGAGCACTGATCAGAGCAATAAATCTGCAACCTAGAGATAAACACTGTCAGTGTCATTAATCATAATGAAATAGTGCTTTAAAATCATAAAGGGAAACAAGAAATTGCAGTTTCAAAGTCCTTCTAGGCAAAGAAGCAAATACAAAGTTAGCATTCCTCACACCGTTTCATCCACTTTTCTTCCAGCACCACTTGTATTGATGCTATTTATCATCAAAATGCATTACATCAGGATAACATCATGTAATTCTGTAAAGATCAACTGGATTTTACAGATCACAACAACATTTTGTGAGATTGACTTGTTGATCAACATGAAATTATAAAAACACATCCAGCCATATATTTACTCAATCTTATACTTCATATGATTTAAATCTTACTTTAATTCACTAAGTAATATTTTAAATTAAAGAGTCAAGAGTCTAGGGATAGATAAGGTCATATAGAGAAACACTTCTGATTTTGGCCTATATATATATATATATATATATATATATATATATATATATATATGTGTTATGTCACTGTTTTTATATATATATAATACACACATGGACAAAATTGTTGGTACCCTTCCGTTAAAGACAGAAAAAACTAAAATGGTCACTGAAATAACTTGAAACTGACAAAAGTAATAAATATAAATTCAATGAAAATCAACTAATGATAATAAGACATTACTTTTGGCTTGTGGCTCAACAGAATCATTAAAAAACGTGTCCAATGTTTTGTTCTTAGCCATTCTTGAGTGGCTTTAGCTGTGTGTTTTGGATCATTATCCAGTTGGAGGATCCATGACCTGCGACTGAGACCAAGCTTTCTGACCCTGGGCAGCACATTTGGCTCCAGAATGCCTTGATAGTCTTGAGATTTCATTGTGCCCTGCACAGATTCAAGACACACAGTACCAGATGCAGCAAAGCAGCCCCAGAACATAACCAAGCCTCCACCATGTTTCACAGTAGGTACAGTGTTCTTTTCTTTGTATGCTTCATTTTTGCATCTGTGAACATAGAGCTGATGTGACGTGCCAAAAAGCTCCAGTTTTGTCTCATCTGTCCAAATTACATTCTCCCAGAAGCTTTGTGGGTTGTCAATGTGCATTCTGGTGAATTTCAGGCTCTCTTTTTAATGATTTGCTTTCAACAGTGGTGTCCTCCTCGGCCGTCTTTCATCAAGTCCACTTTGGCTCAAACAGCGACGGATGGTGTGATCTGACACTGATGTATCTTGACCTTGGAGTTCACCTCTGATCTCTTTGGAAGTTATTCTGGGCTCTTTGGTTG
>JAVQJD010072414.1:0-21109 GCA_036023655.1 Nannoperca australis | reverse complement strand
GTAACACTTTGACTTATGTTTGTGATTAATAAATATGGTAACTTTAAAAGAATTAATGCCTTTATTCCAAATCAACCAACTCGGGAGGGATCTAAAAGAAAGGTGAGTATATAGATCCTAACACTAGCTGGAACAAAAACATTGTTAAAGTAATTCTGAACCAGACAGTACTTAGTAGCAATAGCTTACTGCTTAATTCAGAATTAGCTCAACAGCATTTTTATTCTATGAATGTCCTTCAGAGATAGACACACTTTTTGTTGTTGCTCTAGCCATCAGAGGCTAGCTAAAACTGCTAATACTGTCTGTTCACTTTAATGCTGAGCAATAATACACCAGGTTCACAACCCTGTGAAGCTGCTGGAATAACATTTTGAGGTTGAGTTTTAATGACTTTCAGAATCAATAGGGTTACCGTCATTAGGAACTGTTGGGGCCATAAAAAAGAACTGGTTAGTGTTTTAAAGATTTAAATGTTGTGTCACCTCAAGGGACAACACTTGAAACTAAGCAAGAACACACTAACTAAAGTGTAGTGTGTAAATACAATCAATCAATTCAATTAAAAAGCTATGACACCTATAAAAAAGATCATAGATTTTTGTTAAAATGTTTTCTCGGCTGAAAAAATGTATAGAAGGCCCAGTTCGTGGCTACAGGAGTCGTTCTTCTTCTTCTTTTTCTACTTTCCAGTCATTGTCAACCTCATTTTCCTCTTGCCACACCATTCATAATGCAAGGCATCTGTTACAGGGCTAACAACCCCCACTGACACCACTAAGAACATGTAACACACACACACACACACACACACACACACACAGGAGAGAAGAAGATTATGACCACAGGGACTTTCCTGTCCCTCCCAGCTATTGGCCAGACATGCTATGCCGACAGTAGTGGGATCCCGAGGGTCAGTAATCGGTAGCGACACAAGTAACCAGAGACCGGTGCCAGCGATACACATAACCAGATTAACATGGACAAGAATAGAGACCATGATGTGGGTTACCACATTCTCCAGCGAGGAAGTGAGTGTGTTGTTTAAGTCATTAATGGATTAGTTGAGTCACAGGAAAGGAAGCCACAGACAGAAAGAGAGTCTTGGATATGTTTGGCACCAGCACAAATACACAGAGACTTAGCAGGTACAAAGGCAGCATGCATTATGTGCATACGCAAAGCATACACATACAGATGCAAACTATGTGGCAGCCTGACCAAATCAATGTCAATATTGACATTTCTAGAATTAAGTCCGGCAGAAAATAATGAATAAATGCATTTGGTTTTCCTCCCAAGCACCTTGTTTCTCTGGACTTGCAGTCATTTACAGTCCTAGCTCACCCAGCATGAATAACTGGACAGATGGAACAAAATCAACAAGGGTGACAGGGAGACCCAAAGCACACTGTTGCTGTGTCCGACTTAGTTGAGGGCAGAAATGTACACAAAATCAGTGGGTTGTGATGCTCTGGTGCTAATGGAAATTTATTCAGAATCATCAACAAAGTTTCATCCTCTCTCAAAAGTTGTTTCTGTGTCACGGTCTATAAAACAAGACAACTTCTGAGCAGCTTAGCTCAAGAAAGTGTCCTTTTATTTTCCTTTAATGGTTTAATCTTGCTGCCAGGAAACATTGGAATACATTTCTTTTTACTCTGGACTCGCTGCTGAAAATAGATTGGCGTGTATTGAATTGTCCAAAATGCGGCCTGTGTATCGCCACCCTGCAGACGTGGCCCACATCGGCTCTGGCAGTCAGTAAATGCCCACTGGATGGTAGCAGCCAGACAGCATCAAAGCTGCTTAATGCCAAGACTTATTATTGCTGATGTAAGCTGAAAAATGGTTTGAGATATGCAAATTGATTTATAGCCTACATTTCCTTAGACAGCCTGGGAGCTTAAATTATTGAGAGGGCGACATATCTTCATGTTAATTATTTACCATCGTTGAAAAAGCCCTCATCATCATCATCATCATCATCATCATCATCATCATGATGCTGCCATTAGCTTAGCTATTATCAAAAACTCCCACCACAACCATTTTTATCATCATCACCATCATCATGATCACCTGCATACCACAAACACCAACATATAAACAGTAAAACAATTTGAGACTAATGCACGAGAAATAAAAATGTAATGTAATGAAAATGTAATAATGAAACATAGACACCAACCATCACCGCCACTGACACTAATAAAAAGCTTGAAAAGCATTTACAAATAGGCTAATCTTCACTACCTGCACAAGGAATGTGCATTATCTGTATGAAATAATTCATCACGTTACTGCTATTGTGTATTTCAATTTAGTCTATTTCATCATCATCGTTAATTCCGCCTCACCGTTATTCCCCTCATCAGCCTCACGGACTTCACTGTCGGTATATATTCTAATCGGCTGCAGTTTCCCCACATTGCCTGCCATATCAATTCCTCTCGTGCACCCTGACCCGGTGCGCAGTCCATCTAGACCCGGGTGTGTTCACGTCCCCTGACCCTATCTCATCCTCCCTCCCCGGCCACCGGCTGCACAGCCCCGCTCGGCAGGGTTATACCCCTGCAGCTTTGGGGAAATGTCACTCACCGTTTTCCAGCCGAGGCTCTCCCTCTCCAGCAGAGCAGTGGAGACTGTGCAGTCTAAATGCTTAATTGGAGCGGTACTGGTGGCAGGGCAGGGCAGGGCTCTGCGGTGTCGCACACACCTGAGAGAGACCCCCGCTCATGCATGGCTGTTCGGCGGTCTGTCCCTGAGCTACACGACCAGTTTCATTTCTCCCCTCCACCGTTCACCCTCCGCCCGATCTCGCCTCGACAGGTTTCCCTTATGTGCGCACGAAAGCGTGCACCGATGTGTGCAAATTACACCACCCGCTGCAATTAACGGAACTGCCAAAGTGACTGCACCTCAAATCATCCACGCACCGACTGTCTCCTGTCACACAAACACCTCATTACGTGACAGGAGGAACCAAAACAATGAATGCATAATAAATTCATATCAACAACAAGAGTCATACACACGTTGTCTGTGTCTTCTCAGCGGCTCGGTACTCTGGAAGAAGCCCAGGTCGGGATCCGTTCATTTATTCATTCACTCATCCTTCTATCTGTTCATCCTTCACTCTGTTCCGTCCCTCATTCAGCGGCTGAATAAACGGCTCCTCTGAAGCGGCGGCGGCGGCCGAGTACGCGCACTTCACCCGTTGGCTCGCTCGCGCGCTCTTGCGCCCTCCACCCCCTCCCTCTCTCCCTCTCTCCCTCCCCCCCTCTGGAAAGGAGCATCTCGCCCTTCTTTCGGTCGCTTTCTAGTGCAGAACAACAAGACAGAAAGAGGGAGAGAAAGATGTGGAGCTGAGAAAGAAGAGAGAGAGACAGAGAGAGAGAGACTGAGGAACGATGAGCTGATGTGAGCAGGAGTGGAGGGATGGGGCAGAGAGCTAGACAGCGGCTATTACTGTGTGTTTGTGCCTGTGTAGAAGTGTGTGCTGAGAAGGGCACAGGATAAATGTGAACCAAAGGAGCCTGCACTCCCAGCAGCATCACCCCTGCACTGATAAACACAGATCATTGGAGGGAGAGAAGAGAAGAGAAGCAGCAGAGGTGAAAAAGAAGTAGACAAAAATGAAAAAAAGATGGATGTGGGAAGAGCAAAGTTTGTGCCTTTTACAAGTTCAGGGCTGCAACCAATGATTATTTCCATTATCAGTTGTTTTCTTATTTAATCAATTTATTGTTTATTCTATAAAATGTAAAAAAAAAAAACTGTAAACGATGTCTAGTTGCTACCTTTGTACAACAATGACTCCAAACCCCAAATATATTAAAGTTATAATGATATAAAACAGAGAAAAGCAGCAAATTCTCACATTTGAGAATCTAGAACCAAATACATGTTCAGAATAAATGTATGGTGTAGTGGAAAAAGTTTCTTTGAGAAAACATCAAAATCGTTGCCAGAAATCAGGTCAAAGATTAGTATTAAGGAGTCAAAATTCTAAATATCATTATAAACACATACAGCACTATTACTTGTGAATGTGTTTCACCAGAGACCTCAAAGAATGTTGTTTGGATGGGAATTTATTTGCAGAGCTGTTTCGCCTCGCCTCACCGCTCCTCTCTACAGAGGAGGAGACGAAGAAGGATAGCCTCCGATGAGATGAGATGGGTGGGATGGGTGCTGCGTAGATGTGAAGAGGAGAGGGAGGAAGAGGAGGAGTGCTGGAGAATGTGTAAATAATGAGAGCGAGGAGAGGAGTAGTTTTACATGATCCGTCTTTTCGACACAGTTGATCAGAGTTCTGTCTCATCATGAAGCATGGCCTTTACACTGCAATCTAATTCACATCCCAAGGGGACATCTCTCACACACACACACACACACACACACAACAGTGAACAATGCAAGCCAAACTCTTATGTACGCTGAGAGAGCACACTATGCATGTTCAAATGCATTCCAGCTAAATGTAAAACTGCAAATGCATGTCTGTATAACACAAAACTGTACAAAATATGCCTGAAAGAACAATATACACGCAAGCACGTGTGCAGACATACAGATACCAACACATCCACTGTGCCCACACACATTTTCTAGAAATGATTAGAACCGAGGATTCTGTGAATGGCTGTGCCTGTAATATTACAAGGCTTTATTAATGAATAATATGGCGGCCTGTGTTTGAAAATGGGGTACAATTCTTCTTCAGAATAATTACGAAGGGAAAGATACTTCGTTCTCTTTCATCTCCTCTGTTTCTCAAAGGATAAGGCTGGCAATATTCTGTATTTTAGTTATTGTCATGAAATCCCATGAAAAGACCAAAACCAAAGGTTTGTTTGTCTCTCGACACTTTCAGGCTTTCCTTTTATTTCCTGACTGTGGTACTAAGCCCCAAACCCATTAGTTCCTACTGATAATGTAAATCTTATCAAATAGACCATAAACACAAGCAAAATCATTTTCTAAAACAGCTGGGCACTGTACTTTTTATCAAATGTTAGTCAAACAGGAGTAAATAGTGCATTTGTTGGAGATCACAGTGCACATGTTCATGAAGGAACTGTCACCCAGTACAACAGTTGGGATCACTAATGTGTTTTTAATGGTTTTTGTACAACGATGGAGCTCTTGTGGCACAAAGGAGTGAGCTGTATCAGGTTTCAGATAAACAAACAAAACTTGTTAGAATGTGTTCAGTGTTTCAGCACAAACTGCTGAAAAGAACAAATGATCCTCTGGCAGTTTCACTGTGGTAGATTTGATCAATCTGTCATGTTCAGTGTATTCGAAGATTTATTTTTTTGTCATGATGTTTGATGACGTGTTTACATTCAAGTAACAAAGCCCTAGTGGCCATAGTAATGGTGACAATCAGGTGACGTAATTACCGGGCATCAAAGTGCACATAGGGAGGAAGTCGGGGGGTTGAACATTAATATGGAAGACCGCTGTTCATTTCTTGTTTCCTACTAACAGTCCACCGCAGTTGTTCTCTTACTATAACCAAGTCATTATCATTGTTACCATGGTCACAGAGGTCAAAGTATTTGCAGTCAAATCCCAAGTCAAGACTGACAAGTCCCAAGTCAAGTCCTAATTCCTAAAGTCCTACTCTGAGGCCGTTTTGACATCAGAGTAATAATATATTACATTTAAACAAATAATGAATGCTTTTACAATATGTATTTAAATGTTAAAACAAGTGCAACTGAACTTAAGTAGTAGTGATGGCATTGTACTTTATATAGCACATATTAACCAGCACCACAACAGAATGAACTTAGCATGTTTCCAGTCTTGTTGTATTTAAATAACTTGCTTTTTACTCTTTGGGCTTGATGGAAGGTCCAAGTGGAGTCACGAGTCATTGGTATTAAAGTGCAAGTCCACGTGCAAGTCTTCTTTGATACAAGACCAGTTCAGTCTATTGTGATCAAATGTGTGACTTGAGTCCACACCTCTGGTTTAATTTGGAGGACTTGTTGAGATGTCTCAAGGGGTTCAGACACACTAATGATGGAGTCATTTAACATAATCCAGATACTTTCAAAGTTAATAATAATAATAAGATACATTGAATTGAAAAACTGTATTGATGTACAAACTTTCTTATTTAAAGCAAAAAGCAACTTTTCAGTCACTGTACCAGGGGCCAGCTCCCTACTTCTATTCAGATTACTACTCCGTCACATACGATTCCCTGCTCCCTAACTCTGCTGTATATCCTTTTCTCAGCACAGCACCAGAGCATTACAGATTCAGTGCCTATTAACCCTCCCCAATGCCTCGTTGTGTGTGTCTGCCTTTCTCACTACTATATTGCCAAATAAACCCCAATGCTATCTTCAGAGAAAGCTACATTTCTACCCAGTTTCTATGGCAATCAGAGTATAAGCAGAGCCTTCTGTCTTACCACTGTAACATAGCCGATAACTATACAACAGCGCATGGAAGCAGGAAGCAGCAGTGTGAATCGTTTCTGCCTGGTGGCTAATTGTTGTTCTCCATGAAATATTAAGTTGGTTCTTTAGCTTAAGACTGTGGCACATTGGTTACAATTATGTTCGTCATATGACATCAAGTTTGTGCTTCATGTGATCTATGGTTTATTAGTGTGAGATTAATCCAGAAATACGTAAAAGCTTGGTTTTTCCAAGACCGTATTGCATTTTAATAATTCTACAACATTACCCACTTTGTTTCTCTGCGTTGGCAAACTAGCTCTAATTAGGGAGGCACTGAATTTGAACAGTGTAACACTCCACTTGCCCTTTAAACTCTCTCATCTCATCAATGAGTAACAACAGCCTTTTATCTGGTCACAACATAATGGTGTAGTGCATTACATACATACAATAGCCAGTTGGTATATAGTACTGTTGCTCTTGGCCTCAGGTTCAAGATCTTATTTTAGAAGCATTTATATGACCTTTTTCTTTTAATCTCCAATTTACAAAAATAAGTTGTCATGTTATTAATCTTTTTCTAGAAATAATGAGTTGTATGTATGCTTGCCTATTAATCGGTGGCACGATGACAGCAGTCTTTCAAATGTCCATGCAAATATATACAAACTCAAACCCAAATTATTAAGATACCTCAGCCACAGCAGGAAAATTAAAGTAGGAAATTAAGGTTTTCTTTGGTACCAAGGTTGCAGGCTGTGACACCTGAATTGCATTGCTCAGTAGAGACACTTCTTAAGAGCCGTAGTTTTCAAGCTGCCTTTGGACTGACTCCCTGGATGAACAATACATGCTGTTCTCTGTCATGTCTTCCACAGACTTTGGCTGACAAACACTTGGCGCAGCACAAAAGACAGTTAAAAACGAGGCTAGTCCCCTGTCGCTGTTGCCTAAAATCGTCCCCCTTTGTAGTCGATAATAGCTGGTCTACACTGGCTGCATTCAGTGTAGCTAACAGCGAGCACCAATGCAACAAACTTGCCACTGTAATGTATTAAGAAATCATGTGCTTCCTATTCAACATGCATTTTATTCTATTGTGGGGAGGATTGTTTATAACATTACACGAGTCACTGTGTTATTCTGTGGTGGATAAAAAGAGCAGGACTGGTCCTGAAATCTTTCCCAAAAGGTAACATATAGAAAAAAAATAAAACACTGTTGGTTTAAATACCTTAAAAGCTGTGGTTTTATGGTATTTGTGTGACAGGATTCCTGGCTGAGTGCTATGCTAACTGGTGGGTTTTAGACAGATACACTATAAGAGTGGTATCAATCTTCTCATCTAACTCTCAGCAAGAGAGCAAATAAGCAAATTTCCCAAAAGTCCAACAATTTCCTTAAAGCCAAGATGAACAAAAACTGTTTGACCTTCCATATCACAGCACACACTTATTTCACAATAAGCGAAATTGCAAAATGTACAAATCATGTACTTCCAGTTTTAAACTGCTATCATATCACTTTCACTTCTTGGAATAGCATAATTTTGTAATTTCCTAAAAGTATCGTAAGTCGTAGAGAAAAAATTTAACCACAGACTGAATACTTTGTTGCAGGGATGGAGTGTGATTAGAGAAACTACCTTCAGTAAATAAAGACTAATAAAGGCCAGATTCCCTAAATCCCATTTCAGAATCCTCTCATGTACTCCCAAAGACAGCTCAAATATTGGATATGATTGCACAGTAGCCCACTAATCAAGCCATTCTGCTTTATCTCTAACCTTATGAAGCTTTGTTGGCTCATGATTATTCATGAGCCGCCTCAGACTCATTGTGTCGGGCCACTGAAGCAATTGTAAGTCACGCTGAGTATGGTCCATAGGGAAGAGTGAAACACAACTAAATGATGATGAGAGGTATTTGGAGCAAATGAGCCTTGCAATTTGAAAGGGAAAAGATGAGAATCACAGGCACACTACATAGTTTCTCTGTGACACCACCTAAAAAGGTGGCCTTGCCTGCTTGTACATACATCTACAGTCATGTAGACATAAAACCACACAGAAGCACACATCCCACACCCACGGGTTGTTTTCTGTTTTCTATTATAGCTTTAACGAGCATACAAGTGCATCAAAGCATTTGTCACTGTGGCGTTCTGGACGTTAGTTGGCTTTCAAGGTCAACACACACACACACACACACAACAAAATATTCAGATGAGATGTGGACCACCTCTATCAGCCTGCTGGGTTATTGATCAACGTCGAAATGGAGCAGCTGATTAATCAGGAGGCTGAAACGAATCACATCTATGACAGACACACTCACACAGTACACAAAGGCACACACACACACAAAATCCCTGCATCTATCCTGCCTGATCTCATTGTAACTCATGAAAATGAAAATGCACTCCGAGGGCCAGATGATGCCTGCATTACCAGCCGTGACACTGAGCTGTCATCTCAAACTGAATGCTAACAACAAAACAAGAAGTATTTTCTTATAATCAGTCATCTATGATCTATCTATGACGTACATCTTCACCACAGCTGTGATGAACACATTTCTTGTTTACACCAAGGGAGATTCTTCTGCCCCTCTGAACTTTGTTGCTGTTGCTGCTACCCTAAATATATAAAGGGGAAGTTTGCTGCAAGTAATAGGGGTCAGTTCCACTTTAGAGTTGCCACTAGTACTGTGAGAATGTGCTGCAGGACTGGAACATGCACATTCATTATGTTTTGTTTTGTTTTTTTCATATGCAATTGTATGTATTTTATGGCACGTGTCTGCAAAAAAAAAAAAAAGACACGCTTCAAATTGTGAAAAAATTGGTATACAATTTCCATTTATGCTGTAACTTACTGTTAAATAGAAACATGTATACCGGTGCAAAATGTATTTTTCACACAGACATGCACCTGCACACTTTCTCCCTTTCTCACATACATGTTCGTGCCACTCAAAATATCCTGGGGTGTTGCAAAAAAAATGGTCCAAAAGTGCATTCATCACTTCTGTCTCCTCTTTTTCTTCTCCCCTCGGGCAATACTGACCTTCTCCAATGATTCATATCACTAAACACACGCATAGACACATGCAGCTTAAGTGTACAGACCCACAGATCTTGCATTTGTATGTACTTGTCTTGTGTTAACATCGCAGTTTGGAGCTTTGTACAGCCTGCAGAAGGGACTGGACCCACAAGGATATAGTTGAGTTGAATAGCATAATGAGCTTTAAGGAACAGAAGTGGGATGAAAAGTACATTGGGTTATTGGCAAATGTGTTCCAAATCCTTTCCTTGTAATGATAGCCATCTATCACAGCCTTTATTTGATTATTCTTATGCAGATTTGTATTGTTATGTTAATGGTGCTGTTACTTATCCCATTTCTGCTGACTGGGACTAGATGCAGCCAGCAGTCAGTGTAAATTCTCATTAGCATTCAATGGTTTGTTAATGTAATTGTGCTGCTCCCTCCACAGTATTTTACAGCACTTTTCTAACTTTGAGAAGAAAAGTGTTATCAGAGTCAAGTTGTACACAGTGTGAGCCTGTGAAGTGTAATCACTAATAAATTGTACCATTTTGTGTCCCCAAATACCTTGTGTAATGGAAAGCTTTTATCTCCAAAGAAAAAGAAATCACATTCACCCCAAAAAGTTTTACTTACCTCTTGATTTTTAGCTTGTTCTTGTTTATGGTCCGGCTCTTAAGATTTTGTTACCACCTGACTGAGTCCAACAAGCAGCTTGTTTCTATCACACAACATCAATTAAACAGGGGCCAGGACGCCATCAGCTTGCAAGCTCTACATGAACTAGTTCAGTCAGCAACCCAGATAGACAAGGAGGGAGGAGAGGATGGGGGAGAGAACGGGAAGCAGAAGTGAAACTTTAAGAAAAAGAGATAGAGAGAGAGAGTATGGATAAGAAATGGGGGAGGCAAATAGAGTAAGGCACAGATGGATCAAAAGTGATGGAGGCACAAGGGCAGAGACATGGAAAAACAGAGACAATAAGAGAATGAAAAGGTAAAATGTTGAGTATGTGAAATGAGAAAGATGGGGGAGAGGATTAAGGCAATAAGAAAGAAGAATCTACTAATGCAGATACCATGTACTCTAATACGGCTTGTTTTGTACCGTGTATCGCCTCTCCATCCAATTTCCTGCTTCTCATCACTGCCAAGACAAAACAAATAAAATCTTTAAGAAGGATGGATTACCCACTCTTGTTGTGAAAGATGGAAAGGAAAACAGGCATAGAGCTGAGCAAGTGTCAAATAACCTAATAATTGTTATACAGAGCTTTAATACACTGCCTGTGATTAGCAGGCTAGCAGGCTTCCTAAAGGCACTCAAAATATATAATATCAAAATATTATGCAGAATTATAAGGTTCTCTCTGCTAACTTTAGTCTAGCTTTGTTAAATCAATGTATTAATTCCTGAAGTGAGCTATACTATAAAGGTATTTTGGCACAGGCTACAATTTAGCTAAATGTTTTTGAGTTGAGATTTTAATGACAACATTCAGTCTTGCTCACAAATGCTTGCATGAGCTGCGTTACTAAATGTAGAAAGCGAGGTGTCTATTGTTCTATTATTATGCTAGCATTTGTAATAGTCTCATTCACAATGTCTTCAACAAAATTATTAATTTGGTTTCAAAACTTCTGATTGCACATTATTTCATGATCTTTTCAGCTCCTGTAACCCCAGTCCCAGAGCAGGGAGGTGAACATGATTGGTCCTCCTGTATTCATTCCAAGCACTGATTGGCTATACCCTAACCCTTTTTAAAATCACAGGGCCATTATTGAGTAAACATACACCTACACAAAATATTCATAGCTTTTGACAATAGTAAATAAATAAATAAATATCTGATAGAATGGTGTGCACTATATTAGGGAATGTCTGCAGTTCTAATTGAATATAACATTTTCTGCTTGTTTTAAGCACAGAGAAATGTTATTGTCTATTTTTTTAAGAATATTAATTTAATCACAGACACTCTTTTAATCCATGTTAAGTAAATATATTTTGTGTTTTACAATTAAATTTGCACCTCACTATGTTAATAAAAGACCTCTGCCTTACAGTAAGTTATGATTTAATTGGCCAAGAGCCTTGCAAATAGCTTAACTGTGTTGCACCATACTCCATGGTTGCTCTACCACGATAAAGAAGTGAAACATGGAAATATGTTGTGCTGCGGGCAGAGCTTCGCTGGCGATAAACATAAACTGATTAGCCAACAAAAGCTAAATTAATTGCATTAAAGCAGCATTGCGATAATGACTATATTGTGATGATAGCCAACACTTACTTAATGATCTGTTATTTAGTTACAGCAAACTGTGACAAATAAAACTGTAATTAAAAGCTGAACTTGTGCAACGATATATTTTAGGATGCACTTAATAGAAGGTGAAGGTTCTGAGAAACAGGACATCACATCCGAGTCATGACCTTGTTTCCACAGCCACAGCAAGTCAAAGCACCCTTTTTCTGTGGAGTATTCATTAACTATTATTAGGCAATATAATGACAGGCATGTGCCAGCATACACCTTAAATTTCACATATGGAGTACATATGTCTCAGACCAGCATGTATACATGCCAGTCTACAATAGCTCTCTGGGTGCACACACACACACACACACACACACTAGTCCAACCACATGAAAAGAGCCCAACCATAATAGATGAAAAAGGGCTGGACATGAGTGTGTGTGGTTTGTAAATTGGCAAGACAGAGAACAGGCATGGGTGGGACTGAGTGTGTGTGTGTCCACTAAAGTCAAGGCAGAGGTTAATCCCAGATTTGAACCTGGGTTTGAACCTTTAGCTGAGCTCAAGACTCGAAAGACAGACTATTTGAAATATACTGTTGGTTCTTGAAAATGTTATTTTATTTATTTTCAGTGTTACAATACAGATTAACCGTAGTCTGTTTCTTTAAAGGAATACTTCGCTATTGTGGGAAATTTACTTTCAAGAGAAAGATGAAAAGATTGATACCACTCTTGTGACTGTACGCTAAGTATGAAGCTAGAGCCAGGAGACAGTTAGCTTAGCTTAGTTTATAGCTTAACTTTAAAGACTGTGACAGGGAAACAGGCTACCCTCGATCTGTTCAAAGGTATTTGAAAAAGGTATTTGAAAAAAGATTTTAAAGCCTCAATCATCAACACAATATATATAATTTGTTTAATATGTACAGAAAAGAGTAAAAACATCAAGTTGTGTTACAGGTGACTATGTGGTGAACTATATCCTGGCCAGAAGCAGTGACTTCCACTTTTTACACTTCAGTTTCTGTACAAACTAAAAAAACAAGATATAACATGTTAATTACTGAGCTTTAGAGGTGGATTCCCATTTGGACAGAGCCAGGAAAGGGGTTTCCCCAAGTTTTCCCTTCCTGCTAAGCTGAGCTAAATGCTGCTAACTGTAGCTTTACATTTAGCATCAGACATGAGAGTGATATCTCATCTAACCCCTGACAAGATAGCACATTTCCCAAAATGATCTGTACCTTTAACATCCAGGGATTTTCAAGAAACAAGCACAACTTTATTTTCTCTGGGAAAAGGAGAGTTTCTGATAAGATTTCAACAACTGTCCTAGATCAAATGTCTTGTTGGGCTGGGCATTTTAGATTTTTTTATCCACTGGAGGAAAAAGTCGGCAACCCATTTTTAGTCCAAAACTGTAGTTTAAGAAGTGCTGGGTTATACGACCGGCAGGCTGCACAAGGGTGGGTGGATCAAATTAGAAAGCTTCCATATGTCAGCCTTGTGATCACAGGGTGACTTAGTTACACAGCGAGGGAGTGGTCCGCATATAATGAGCATGTACTGAGAGCAATGACGAAAGGCCTCAAGTTGAATGAGTGGACTGGAGGAGTGTAATCACTCTGATGTAGCTTACTTGTGTTATTTCTACGTTTATGTCTCACACACCATTCCTCTCATTTCTGTGTGGCAGTCTTGCAAAAGTCTTACATATGCTGCCACCTCATCTGCTCTTCTAATACCTTAATTCTCTCTCTCCACTACCAGACACTTGGTCTGCCTTCACTTCTGATCTTTCATCTGTTGCTTTTTCAGTTTCTTTGTCTGCGTACATCTTCCCCTCTCTCCCGTGTCTGGTACACACTGCCTGTAGTGTGCTTCTCATCTTTTTTGGAAGTGGGAAACCGAATCTCTTTTTTTCACACCAACTTTCTTTTCTTTTCTCAAAGCTCTCTCCCTTCAAATAATTCAAAACCTGCTCTACATTTTCCTCAGCTCCCAACATGAACTGGGGGTCTGCTGAGAGGGAAAAACATTTGAAAGGACAGCGAGTGAAGCTGCGACGGTGGCGGCAGACAGGCAGTGTCGTCCTGGCATTAAATTGGAAGGAACATTTTGGGAGCTGCTTGGAAACGCTGCTGCGTTTGCTCTCAAACACACAGCCACACACAGACACACTCACACATACACTGAGTGGTGGTTTGGAGACAGTGTGGGAGTACATACGCCTCCGTTTCCCAAAATAACTGCCAGATGAGGGGCAGAGAGGCAGGGCGAGGTTGGTACAGGGAGATATAAATGGATGCTAATTGTATGGCTCCTTCAGATTACACTCAAATCCTGAAGACATATACACAAACACACTCTCTGTCTGTGCATGTGTGTGTGTGAAAATTATCCTGCTTGTTCCAGAAACAGTGTAAGATCAGTTGTTCTCACTCACACACAACAGTAGTTTTTAAATGCTACAAAGTTAGTGCATACACTGCTTTACTCTGAGCATCGGACGCGCGCACACACACACACACACACACACACAGATTAAAATGGATAATGACTGGATGGATGCATAATAACTGTATGGTTCTCAAACGACACACAAATCCAACCAAAAAGAGAACCCATTTTATTTTTCTAATCCCTCCAAAAATAGAGTTCAAAAGAAGCGAGTCTCAACAGTCATTTTCTAGTTCTGCTCCATCCTTAAACCAGTGTACGAAAAGCTGACTGTGCGGACGTTGCATGTTTGCCTAATCTTAGAGACTCACATTAGTTCTATTTGGATGCGTAGCACTAGAGGAAGCTGCATAACATCGCCTCGAATCCCATCTCAGTTTTCCCAAAAGCAGTCTGCTCCTCCTAACTCAAGTGCAACTGACTTTGCAAAACAGACTCGTTTTGTTTCTGATCTCACAAGAGGCTCTTAATACAAGAGAGGGGAGGGAGAAGAATGATGGAGAGGAGGAGAAAAGGGAAGAGGCAGCTCCAGATATAAATGGTAGATAATTACATGGTTGACTCGCCTGTGTTGATGTGAGGAAAGTGCAAGAGAGCAAAGTAGAGAGACAATCAGTGGAGGGTATACAGTGCCATGCACACTCTTTGTACATATTGCTCTATTGCAATGATTTTGTACAAACAATAAGGGACAGAGAATGTGTTTTCCACAGGAGCAGTACTCCGTAATAACATTATTTTTGCATTGACGTGGATTGTATGATGCAATTTTCATGTGAAACATTTCCTATATGTGCCTATATATATGTGTTATTACAGCAATCACTTGCAATTAAACATGTGACTCAACTTGTGGGGATTTTCCTTTTCCTTTAGTTTTTAGTTTTTTGCAAGAAACCAACCAACCTGTGGCAGGAGATGAAGCAGTGAGACCAAAGAGGAACACAGCTCAGCAAAAGTGAGAACAGATCAGTTTGTGGTCCTGCCTCCCCACCTGCTGCTCATACAAGGTATGACAACAAACTGACCAGCACGGCTTTCTATCCTCTCCTTGGAAGGAAGAAGAAAAGAAAAGAGAGAAGACAAAATTTAACAACAAGTTGATGCCCTTCCTGTTTCTTGCCATCAGTATGATGGATGTTAAACACGTCTTATTACAAATATAAATCCATTAAAATAACTTAAAGTGACTACTGGATGCCTTTTTATGTTAGGTAAGAGGCAGTATAATCTGTGTGTGTTTACACTTGCTTGTCTACCGCCTCTTGCCCCACCCTCTACTTATCAGCCTCAACATCTGCCAAAAGCAAATCTCATTTAAATGTTGTGTAACATGGGTTACCCAACATGGGTTGGTGCAGGTTTTACTTGTAATGGATCCCAATCAAACTGTGTTATTTACTTTTACGGAAATTGATAGATAAATACACAAATGCCCTGACTTCAGTCCATATAGAACCCTGCGCCTCTACATTGCACACTACGGTAAGCCGGGTCAGACAAACAAAGCCCCAGCCCAGTCCTAGCTCGCAACAGTGACGTCAGCGCGCAGCGGCGGTGCGGTGACGCGCGGCGATTGGGTGAGCGCGGAGCTAAACTGTGTTGTACAGTAAAAAGACAAGACGCCGATAACAAAAACAACAGCTGCGGCCGCATGGGGCCAGCTAAAGACACACTAGCACTTTTTGGGATCACACTATAAAGATGTCGGGTAAGGAACCCTATTCATAATCATTTGTTTTACATTCTTCGTTAGCTAATACAGCCCTTTCCTAGCTTCCGCCCTCTAGGAAGTTTCTTTTGTCCTCTTCAGTCAACAACAACATAACAAGCGAGTCGGTATGTTGACTGGAGAAGGTGTTTTGGCTGGTTTAATAATTACGGTGTAACAACAAGTCGTTAGTGCTGGCAAATGTGGGTCTGTGTTGTCGAAAGTAGTCAGTTATCTTCCTGGTCGTAACACCGTGAATACCTTTGGACTTAGTAGGGACAGCCAAGCGAAATAGATAGCCTGCTGGGTGTGTGAGACAGGGACAGCATCAGCGATACGATGGATGATGCCATTTTATGATTCTTGAATAATTAGCTAATGTGCTGCTTGACAGTAAAATGGTAGCACGATTGCCATGTAGCCACTTGTTTTGCACCTTACTCTTCTTTATAGTGAGAGATATGTGTTTAGGTAATTTCATTGTATGGACAACATGTCTTATGTCTGTTTTCTAGTTCTCCCAGACAGGTCATGTGCAGGGCAACACTATTAACCAACTGTGGTCTTACTAACATACAAACATTTGTGTACATTATGTGGATCTGCTTATGGACATTTCCTGGTCTGCACTGCACAGGTTTTTACTGTATCACTGTTTGTAATGTTTCTTGAATCCACACTTCTGTAGATGCCACGATGGCTGCAAGCTTCACGTTTTCCGACAGCGAGTCAGATCCATCGGAGGAGGTAGAGGAAGGAGAAAACCACCAATCATCAGTTGGACAGGAACAGCCGGGTTTGCAGCGCCACGCCCTCACCCTGCCTGAGCTCAGAATGGCAGGTATGAAAGCTCAAAGAATTGTGGGAAAGGGGGAATTAAAGAACATTAAGCAAAACATTTGGGAATAGGGTCACAGAAGGTGCGTCAGCGTGGTTATATTAGCCAAAGTACGTTTGAACATCCTTAACTACAACCTGCTCCAGATGGGCCCCAAAGTATATCTTACTTTATTAGTACATTTACCTTTCTGCCTGATAGTGGCAGCATTTGTGTTAATACAACCATTAGTTGTATTTCTGCTTCAGTTGTCAGCAGGGTATGTAGTCCCGTGCTCAACAACATTACGTTCCAACTTCAAGTGAAGTATGTTTCAGCAGCACATTCAACTCAAATTCACCGATGCATAGTTCAAACTTTTTTGTCCTCAAACGTTTATGTAACATGTTACGTTTTCTGCTCCAATCCATTTTTTATATCGCCTTTTCTTGGCTTCATGTCTTATGCCTCATTTTGCAGAATGGAATCTAGTTTTTCTCACATGTTTTACTGTCATGTACTTTGGAGCATTAAAATGAGATTGCATTGTTAGTTGCTGTAAAGAGAGATGTTATTTGTTCTATTTATACTTTATTGTTCCATTTCCCAGTGTCCTTTTTGTTAATCAAATCCTGATTTCACCTTTTGCTTCTCCCCATGTAGCGACCGGTCGAATCAGGCTGAACTCAGAGTCCCACGCTTCCACTGTCTCCAGAGACGAGGAGCTCCAGGTGAGGGGGGAAGATGAGGCTGGTACGCCCCCCGAGGGAGCGCCATTCAGGGGGCGGTCCAAGTCAGCTCCCCCCGCCTTGTGGGCGGCCAAGAAATACGGTCGGCAGCTCCGGAGGATGAGCGACGAGTTTGACAGCCTGCTAGACAAAGGGGTGAGAATGAGGGGTCAGGGGATGGAAGGAGGGTTCAAAAGGTGACTGTGTAGCTGTATTTGGCATGGTTGGGGAAAGGAGGGCAAGAATGGAATGATTATGACAGGATCAGACTAATGTGCTATAATAATTTAATCTGGATAAAATTAGCCTTTTTCTACAGTAACTTTACACTAATTTTCTATTTCGTGCAGGAAATGAAGAGGGTGAGGAGCGCCGGGACGGCCAGACAGATGCACCACTCTAAAAGCTGGTGGAGCTACCTCTTTAGTCACCAGGAGACCGAGGGAGAGAACAACCACCACGAAAACCACACACATCGCACTGAGTAGGCGCCGGGAGAGGAAATCAGAGCGCTCAGGGTTCCTCAAGGTTTGAGGAATCCAGGGGAAAGAGAAGACGGCGATGGAGAAGCCAAGTGAACAATTGTGATGAAAACAATGAGACCTGCTCTGAGAAAGGGGGACGGAAGAAAGGTTGGTTTTGATCAAAAAGAGAAAGATTGAACCACAAAGGCGTGGCTACGTGGATGGCTAAGTGTCCCATCGTAGTCATGTCGTTTTTATACGTCATTAGTAACTACATTTAAATAATTTCTTTTGTATTTGTCTTGGTTGTGGTGTTTACGGTATTGTTGGGCAACCCATTGTGAAAGGGTGTAAGTCCGTTGGGCATGAGGATGACCCCACAGAATGGATCTAATGATGGGCCTAGAGAGGAGAGGCGATCACTTGAAAACTCAAAGACTAGCATAGAAGTGGATGGTGGAAGTGAAGGGTGACCACTCAGTTAAAAGTTGCGCACCATTTCAGTTGTCTCTCCCATCAGCACTATGCAATATACTGTAGATGGAGAGATAAATGGAGTGAAATCCAAATCACCTAAGGCCATCTTGAATGCTGTTAGAATTTCCTTCCTCATTTTTTTGAGGAAATCACCAATGCCAGTGCGTCACTAATGCTTCTAAGGTTTGTGCCTCACAAACACTAGCTAATGGAGGTCACTGTAATTGTGTGCCAAAATGACCTGCAGGCAGCAGAGGAAAGAGTATAAAAAAGGAAGGATTTTTAAAAAAGTATTCAACTCGGGCCTTCATCCAGCTTCCTGTTCTGCTACCTGCAAGCCAGTACTGTTCAAGCAACTGTGTTCGACTATCATTAACTGCTTTACATCTCAAAATGTATCAAAAGAAGAACAATCTTGTACAAGGACAATCTCTGACGACACAGAAATAATATCTTTTGTAAAACTTCAGGGTTAGATTATATCTGAAGACAATGACATTAAACATACATATAAAAGCACAAACCAATATGAATCTATCTTTTTAAAGCCTACTATTAGCAAAAAAACAAAAACAACAAAAAAAACATTGAAATTTTTATGTGTAAATATGTTGTTAATATTTTATCAAATGGCAGGGGTGGAGGTTACAAGCTAACGTAACCTTTAGCCAGAATTTTATTTGACATGTTCCTATTTTACGAGGTTACCATGCTAATTAATAAGTTTGGCCGACCTAGCAATAGGCAGTGAACAATCCATGGCTGTTGTGATAAATGTTCTGTGCATATTTAAAGACGTGGGCGGGGATGAATTAACTGCTGTGCAAGGAGCCAACACACTAGCCTTTGGCCCCATTGACTCAGTACCCAGTGCGTATAGAAGATGGATTAAGAGTCACATAAACACAGGTGTACGGGACTTAAACATGATTCTTTCCGTTTGTTTGGGGATATCAGTTTCCAGTCCCATCGGGCTTATAAAACACGTTTCTTTGCAAAGTCATCTGCATTGGGATGTGAATAAAATGGGATGTTAACCTATCAAGCCTTAGGTCTCGGAGTGCTGATCTGATGCTAGATTTGCTATTTTATGTATTATATTCAGGTTTTTGAGGATTAACTGGCACACACTACACACAAAATGATCTTTATGGAAATTCTTATTATTCACGTTAGGGATTCTAAACTAAAACCAGGTCTTCTACACAGCTTGGTAAATATAATTGGGCTATCTGTGACTTGTTTATCAATATGTGATTATTGAAAATGGTAATAGGTTTGTTCTGATTGTGTCTTATACTCTTCCTCTCGACTTGTAGGGTTGAGTTGTGAAGTGCTCGGGTGTACAGGCTCAAGGGGCTGCATTTGTATCGTCTTCACACTGAAACTTTGCTCCACCTAGCTTTTTTCTAAACTTGGTTGAGGGCACATTTCAAATCAGAGAATTCCAGACAATCTGAATGCACCACCTTTTTTTTAGAGATTCATCCAAGTCTACCGTGTGTTTGGTAACATAATGTGTCCCTGACTGAGTACATTGAATTGGCTGAAACATTTGGCGACCTTTTATATTGAATTGGTATCTGGTATAAACACAACACTTTATGGTATCAGATTTCTCACGCATACTAACAGGGAAATCTGGAATGAGTGTTTAAGTAACTGTGCTGTCATAACAAAGTGTTTCACATTTTAACCAGTCACTACTGGTAGACCAGTACCTGTACTTTGACACAAGTAGTACAGATGAATCAGCTGGCAGAGAATATGTATGGTGTTGAGAGCTTGGGGCCAGATACGAATGCTTTACTCTCTCATGAAAATAAAGTTCAGCTGGAATTTTAAAAGAGTATCATATCGTTACGACCTGCCTTGAACATGCTGTAACCGGTGATGTGACACCGCATAGCCAGCCTTGTCTGTTTACCCAATTACCGCCTTAAACTTTGCAGCTCGCTGTCACATATTACGCTCAAGAAAGAGGGGGGAAAGCGCAATAATGCGGAGGTGCGTCTGCTGTCACTACTGTGAGAGAAACATTATAAAGGCTAACAGATTTTGTCTGGAAAAGCCATTTCAAAAGAAACATTAAGAAGAGGAAAACATGCCTGGGCACCTGGAGTTTTGCAACCATCCTTGGTATTACTTGAATCTGGAGATGTTGGTGGAGAAATTTTTTTCTTATATTTGTTTTGTTGGATTCCTTTTCATTTTTTTATGTCTTTTGTAAATGTATTTTCTCTACAGCTGTGAATCTTCTGGTATATGCTGTCCTCAATAAATAAATTTAAGAGTGGTTTTAAAGTGTGTTTGAATTCATACACAATTCAAATGGGAAAGCTAAAACACAAACGCCATAATATAACTTTTTAAGAGTATGGGTAAAAAAAAACTTATGAGGCAACAAAGAATATGGAATAGTCTTAAGAATGATGGCACGCAGATTAGTCAACGGCTAATGGCAGATTTATGACTGAGGACAAAACATTGGGTTAGTAGGCAACACACCTACTGCCTGAAAAGGCGCTCAGTGTTTCATGGCATTTGTCACAATAAACATGGAAACGTACTGGCCCGTGTTTTCCAAGATGTCACTTGATCTCTCAGGTATCTCAGTACATACATTTTAAATCTTCAATACATTAGACAAGTGAATTTGTTGTGTGAAATCTGCTGACCAACCAGAAGTATCTTAACTCCACTGATC
>JAVQJD010072406.1:0-14038 GCA_036023655.1 Nannoperca australis | reverse complement strand
TTTATCTGTTTGTGTTTTTTAAACTTTTTTTTTTTTTGTTTTATATATATATATATATATATATATATATATATATATATAATATTAAATTATAAAACCCTTTCACAATCCAATTGCATGACATTAAAATATATTCAGAATACAGGGCTGTTTTTAATACTTCATGAAAATAATGTTTTTGGAGATACAAGTTTTTCTACCCACAATAACAAAATGTAATTTCAATAAGTGGTCAGAGATATTACAGTTATATTATTATCATATTTTAAATTTTCCAGCATGCCAACAATCCATCCAACCCCCCAGCTCACATGACGACACCCACACATACTGTCCATGACTCTTTCATACACACATACCATATGTGCACATGCACAGACTCAAGCAAAACCTCCCCGCCTCCCTCTTCTAGTGTTGTGACACTTAACCTGATTGATGCTTTGTTCTGGTCCAGGGCTTGCCGGGTCCTCAGGGTCCCATTGGATTGCCAGGAGAGAAGGTAGGTAGCATGTCTCTCACTTAATTTCAGAATTAAAGCTGTGGCCTTGTGACCCCTGTCATCACATATCCAGGGGAGGCCAGTTGAGCTGGAGAGTACGACCCAGCCACTTCCCATTCACACAAGACAGGGCTAGACAGGAAATCAATACACAAGAAACACACACAGGCATAACAGACACTAGGGATGGTTTTGGCCAATGCACATCATGAGGCTGGAATGATAAAAGAAGTAAAAAGGACCTAGCCATAAACACAATATGTCTGGTAGAGGAGCAGCAAAGTGGGAAATGTGGTCTCTTGGTCATTGGTTAAGGTGCTATATCATATCTGAAGCTCAACTCCAGTATTCATACTTTCTGTACTTTACAGGGTCCCCTAGGGAAACAAGGCATGCAGGGGCTACCTGGCATTGATGGCCCTCCCGTAAGTACACACAGACACACAAATACATAAATTCATGCATCAAGTACAAACACAGATATACATGTATGCACCTGTGAATACCTTTGCATAATAAGTATTGATATACACATAAACAGAGAGTGTACTGTTGATACCTTATCAGTCAACTCTGTGCTCAAGTGACAAGTCAACTGAATGTGAAAGACAACTCCACAACTTCCAACTGATTTACGAGAAGAATCTGCACTTGCACAAGATGTGCATCCGTTTTATTTTTTACAGAATGGGAAAAAAACATACATAACTATATCCAAGCAAAAACCTATATATACCACATAATGACTTGGCCAGACTTTACAATATATAATCACTCTTCACATGGGATATTTACACATTTATATGTACATTTATAAAACCCAGTTAGTTAATCTAAAGTAGCCAAGAGGATACATTAACAATAAATACACCAACATTTCTGTGGGATACATGAGGTATTTCTGGAATTGATTCAAAGCAGTATGACATTTAGAAAATAATGAAAAATCTTCTTACAGTGAGACTTCTCCAATCTCCAATAATTAATTTTAGATTGCAGACAGACACATTTGAATGAGTTTCACTTAATGCTTTCTTGTATTGTTCTGCAAAGCTTTGTGACACACAATTATATTTTTATGGCGCTTCTCTATCTCAGTGCTGCTGGTGTTTCCTCTTTCTCCATGGTTGGGTGCATTCAGAAATTTCTATCAAGTAGTGATACAATAATGATGTATCATCAGCAGTGCTAAGTCATTCGTATTCCTGTTTCAGGGTCACCCAGGAAGAGAGGGCCCCGCAGGAGAGAAAGGCATCCAAGTGGGTAACTGCATATCGGAGGCTTGTCTGCGGTGTCATAGCAAGATATTAAAAGTGCAATATCATGCTGTTTCTTGCAATGTATTGTAACTGTGCACTCACATTAAGTTATAATAATGCTCACTCTCATCATTATAATCATTTTGTTCCTACAATGTGTCTACAATCATGTTTATTGTACAAGAGCATTAGCTTATTAGAGTCAGCGGCATGCATGTATCAGCACCAATCACTTTTATCTGTTTGAAAATTCTTATTGATAATAAAGTGTAGGACACAGTGACTGCTTATTTATATCTGGTCAGAGAAATGCATTTGTACTGGCTGCTGCTTTCTAACACTGATTAATACTATAATGTTGTTCTGTGTACTGTGTGTGTGTAGGGTTTACTAGGTGCTCAGGGGCCTGTTGGGTACCCAGGGACCCGTGGAGTCAAGGTGAGACATAAACGCTTCATGATCTCAGGCGTAATGTCCACTGAGATATTTGTTCCTTCGCACATTTCCGTCTGCGTGCATGTCTACCTGTGACAGACAAGCTGTTTGAGTCTGTGACTGACAGGTGACAGGTGGAGGGAAAGCACCTCAGTTCTCAAGGGGACTGCGAACAACAGAGTGAGAAACATTTGACGGATGGGAGAAATGTTAGAGTCAGATAGAGCAGAGCTGTGTGTGTAGGTGTGGTGCAGTCCATTTTGAGTGCTTTTCAAAAGGAGGAACAAAAGTGAATTTGTCATGAAATGGAATTCTGCTTGGTGTTTGTTTTTGTCACATTTATACGTGGTATTTTATTTGGTAGGTTGACTCAACACCCCTCTGGGGAAATAATCATTAGTATGAAATAAATGTAAGGTCAATAACTACTCAACAACAGAGCAATGTTGGGTCAAGAGAAAATCAATACACACTTATAAATAATTTCTGTGTTTTAAGATGGGGGATTTCTGGAAATACAGGCAACCAGGGATTTTTCTATGTGATGTCCAGAGTCTTTTCTTAAGAGTAGGCTTGTCAGTGAAGTTAGAATCTTGTTAAATTAATTTTCCCCCACTGTTTTACAGGGAGCTGATGGAGTTAGGGGTCTAAAGGGGAGCAAAGGAGAGAAGGTGAGTGAAACAGATAGTGAGTCTTTATTATGTTGCTTGTTGTTAAATTGGGTCTGGAAGGACACTTGACATTTATTATCAAGAGAACTTTCATTAGACATCATCTCTCCTCAATGCTTTATAGGGAGAAGATGGATTCCCTGGGTTCAAAGGTGACATGGGCATCAAGGGAGACAGGGTGAGAGCCTCCACAAATCTCAAGCCTCAGTATTGTTTCCTGTCAGTTATTCTCTAGTATCTACTCTCTATTGTTCAGTGGAGATAAAATTGTCACTTTCCTTCTACTCACATTCTTGACTTTAGGGTGATAATGGATCTCCTGGTACACGGGGAGAGGATGGACCAGAGGGGCTGAAGGGCCAAGCAGGACTACTGGGAGATTTAGGAGGCTCCGGGACAGCTGGCGAGAAGGTACATTTTACAAGATCACATTTTTACATTACAAGAAAAGGTTAGGACACAAAAGAGGACGATAGGGAGATCAAATAGGCTGCCAAATTATAAGAAAACTCTTATCTAGACCTGCATTATGCTGCTAGAGCCATTATAATGTTAGGCAGTAGTTACATTTCTTCAGCCCAGTTTTCAATTATGACAAAACTTTCCTTTAAAATTAGTTTTTTTTTAAATCACTGAAATACTGAACATATGGATTTTAATGCCCTCACATTTATTATATCTGTTACAGCCCATTCCTAAGGCAAAACCGCCACTGAGCCAGTGCACATTTAAGCATTTAATCTTTCTGGCATCACTATATACATTCATTTAGAGATATCCTGCTGTATCGCTATGTGCATAGTCAGTAGTATGTCAAAAAAACTTAATTAAATGTTTTTCTGCACTTTACTTTCTCTGCAGGGTAAACTTGGTGTGCCTGGATTGCCAGGATATCCAGGAAGACAAGGTTCTAAGGTGATTTAGCATTGATAAGCTGTTATGATCAGTTAATGTGTCCCCTGATTCCTTTATCAGAGCTTTTACCAGCAAGATGTGCGTCTTTGGCTGGACTGTTTCCTGTCTGATTAAAAATAAAGGATGATAAATGGCTTATTAAAAAAGGCTATTTTATTAATAGTTCATTAGTGACATCAATTCATCACATGTTGATGAATGGTGTATTTAAGGCTGTGTTGGGCTCATGGATTAGATTTGCTTTAATTTGATACAGTAGTTAATTACACATTAATGAGACATTGGGGGTGATGTGTGATAAATGGAAGGCTGAGGCTGATTAACCTCCACGTGTGTCTCCAGGGATCACTTGGCTTCCCTGGTGTGGCCGGGGTCCCAGGAGAGAAAGGACGAAGGGTGAGGACTGTGGTGACATTTTTATTCATATCACATTCTGACTGCTTCAGAATATGTACTCTTTTCTATGTAGGAACTATTGTAAAACAAAATAAGTGATGAATAATTCTTAACCTCTACAATGCAGGGTCCAGCTGGTCAGCCAGGGCCCGGGGGCCAAAGAGGTCCTAATGTGAGTACAGCTATAGGTGCAATGCCTATTCACCATGTCAATGTATAAAGCTGTATTTGCTCTAATTATACATCATCAATTCACCAACACTTGTAGGAGGCACATTGTTACATCACTGTAGTGTTTTCACATCACCAGCCATTTATCTTATGCATGTGCTAATCAGTTGTTTGTTTTCCAATAGGGAGCTCGGGGGGGGAGAGGAGCAAAGGGGCCCACTGGAAAGCCTGGAGAAAAGGTATGCTTAGACACACACACACCCTGACATAAACAAAGACATATGCACATACAGTTACGCTCACGTAAACACACACCTGGTTGTCTCATAAAGTATGGATGAATGCGCCGAGTTGGAACTGGTTGTTGCTGAACACTTTGAGATGACAGGCCATCTGGTGCAGTGAGAAGCTACTGTCTGGCAGAGGATTCAGTTTACACTCTCACCCTGAAAGACCAGCTTGGGGAAGATAAAGATTTGTTGGCGAGCAAAACTAAAAGTGTTTTGAGTGGCTCTTGTTTTTTGTACAGAAACTGTGTTTTTATTTGTTGTCTACCTTGTCCACCTGGTAGGGTTCTGCTGGACAAGATGGTCCTTCAGGATCTCCTGGAGAACAGGTAATCTTCTGACTCTTGGATAAAACTAAAGTGCCTAAATAAGACTGTAGCCGGAAAAACAATCTTGGCATCACATACAGAGTCTCATATATCAGTGTACAGTGTAACAACCACCAGACAATTCAATCTGGGGTTTGAGACAGAGCTTTGACAATCTCTATTATTATTACTTTCTAGGGTCCCCAAGGACCACAGGGCAGAAACGGTGAACCAGGACTTAAAGGGCCTAATGTGAGTGGGCTGATATGTACTGTATTGTGTTTGCCCTGTGATTTAATGTCATTTCGTCACATTTTTACCTCATCCCACATTTTATGCTCACCCTTGGCCTTCATTACAATGATGTTAGATAATGCTCCTCTTTCAGGGTCCACCTGGAAAAGATGGATTACCAGGTCATCCAGGTCAGAGAGGGGAACCAGTGAGTCACCTTTAATGTCAATAAAAGTTACATATTTGGTATGTGGAATGTTTCCTGTATGAGGTGCACACCCCAGAATTAACGTAACAGAGAGTTCAGAGTCCACATGATCTACAGTATGTGCCAACACAACAAATAAGTGGAAAGCTATGACTTCAGCATTGAATTACTGAAGTCAAGTTGAGAGGCCTGTTCTAAATCTAGTAAAACACCCTGCCCTGTGTGCAGTCCTCAGATAACGGGATCTCTGCATCCTAATGACTAAACTCACTTGTCTTATTCTTCAGGGGTTCCAAGGCAAGAATGGACCACCCGGCCCCCCAGGTGTTGTTGGACCACAGGTAAGAGTATCAGTCAATATCAATGATATATCAGTTGGTTCTCAAGCAAACACATGTTTATTTCAGATACCATGTTTTTATGGTATTTACTGTTATGTGATGTGTGTTGTGTATTTCGGGTGTTTTCAGGGAAAATCTGGTGAGACAGGGCCAACTGGAGATAGAGGCCATCCAGGTTCACCGGGTCCACCGGGTGAGCATGGTTTACCGGGAGCTGCTGGAAAGGAGGGTGCCAAGGTGAGTGGCTTTCATCATAATGTCAAGATCATAATCACTTACCAGCATCACCTTATTACTGTTATATTAGATTAAGCCCAAGGACTCTCTCAGCACTGCCTGAATATCTCCTGGGTCTCATCCTATCTTCTAATTTGCTAATAAATAACAGAGGAAATCTTGCTGTGTTGCATGTATTATGGCTCATAAAAGATAAATGTTCCTTCTTGGTGTGACTTGCTGGTTGGTGTGATTTATGACTGCATAAGGGCCTGCTGTCTACTGGCTACTTGCCTTAAATCTAATCACATATGTGTGTATTTGTGGTTTCCAGGGAGACCCAGGTCCAGCAGGAGCCGCAGGGAAAAGTGGCCCTGCTGGGCTCCAAGGCTTCAGAGGGAGCAGAGGAACCTCTGGTGCAATGGTAACGCAAAATTCCATGTTTACTAATTACATGTCACATCCTCACCTTCACTCATTGTCAACATCAGATTCTCTTGAAATGTGCAGCTTGACAATAATTACTTGTTAATTATATTGTAATGGATGCGGTTGTCGTGTGATTGTAAGGGTTATTTATGCCTCTCCAGGGTCCTGCAGGTCTGAAGGGAGGAGAAGGCCAACCTGGTGTTGCAGGACCTATTGTAAGTGTGATTTTGTAAGATTGCATCTCATCCTATCCCCTGCTCTCTGTTCAGCTTCCATGTTATATAGAATACCGGGACATATAAAACAGGAGGCTGTTTCCATGGTGATCAGTGATCGTGACCACCACATTAAATCTAAGAGTGAATCATGTGATATACTCACCTCACCTCTCTATCTCCTCTTATTTCCAGGGTGCCACTGGAGAGAGGGGCCCCGCTGGGACGGCTGGCGCTATTGGCCAGCCAGGACGGCCCGGCGGAGTGGGTCCTGCTGGGCCGATGGGAGAGAAAGGCGAGCCAGTAAGATTTGGAACATTGCTAATTTTGTTTCTTAGGCAACATTGTCTGCTAACACATACTGTACCATCACCTCCCACCATTGGGTAATAAACAACATGTGCTCTCCCTTTGGAAAGTGTCATTATGAAAGAGAGAGCAGCAGAGAGGTAAAGGAGACAGAGAGAGAAAGGGAAAGAGGGAGAAAATATGAATCTGATCAGGCCTGCTTTTGGGTGTTAGTTTCCTTCCTGGTATAATACATTAATCAATGTGTCATGCTGCTTTATGAGGATAATAAGTATTGTAGCATTTGCTAGATGTGTGCTGTTTTCCCATCTGTTTCTTAGGGAGAGAAGGGGCCTGTGGGGCCAGCTGGGCATGATGGGGAACTGGGACCTGTAGGGCTGCCAGGGGCTGCGGGACCTCCTGGGCCTCCAGGAGAGGACGGCGACAAGGTAGTTAACATTGGACAGCCAGCATGGACGGCAGCATTGCTGTAAAAGTTGTTGCTGATTTGTGGACTTAATTGTTCGTATGTATGTGTTCACACGTGTGCATTTGTCTCCATAGGGCGAGATAGGAGGTCCAGGCCAAAAGGGCAGCAAAGGAGATAAAGGAGAAGCTGTGAGTTTGAATTTTATGTGAATAATCCTAACATCACATCATCACCTTGCATCACTGGGAGGTAGAGGACAAGCTGGTTTATAATTGGCTTGCGGCAAACGAGTGCATCGTCTGGTAGAATAAGCAGATGTTTTTAATCAGTGAATGTGTATTGACCTGTCCTTCTGCTTTTCTAGGGACCCCCAGGACCTGTTGGAAGTCAAGGACCTGTGGGGCAGCCAGGACCGACAGTATGTTATGAAAACTCAGCATGTAACCTATAAAAACATTCATTGTATAAGAAGTTGGTTTCAGTTGTGCAGTGTTAACTTTTCCGTATATTTCAGGGGTCAGATGGTGAGCCAGGTCCTCGTGGGCAGCAGGGGATGAATGGGGCGAAAGGAGATGAAGGATCCAGAGGCTTTAAGGGGGCCTCTGGTCCTTCTGGACTACAGGTAAAACATTCAATCAAATTCCAAAACTGACTGTATCTCCATTGGCTCATCTCTGATATCACATTTATACTTTAGGTTATAACCATTTCCATATAATGCCCGAGACTGCGTTGATCACCATATCTGCATTTGTAGGGAATGCCAGGACCACCAGGGGAGAAAGGAGAGAGCGGGCATGTTGGCTCAATGGTGAGTACAACACTCAGCTATGGTCCAGTGTCAGTCTGAAGTCTGTTCTCAACACCACTGTTCTTACACTTTCTTTCATTATTATTATTACTTTGACTTGTCTTGGTCTTGCCTGATTCTGGATATCGACTTGCCTTTTCCTCACTTTTCAAAACCCTTTGAATAGCTTTCTCCACTTTTCTCCCCAGTATCAAAAGCAATTTAATGGATTTTTGTTTTTCAAACATAGTAGAAAAACAATGAATTATTTACTAGGAATATTTAAAGTGTAATGCAAAGCTTCTGCAAATACTGTAGATATACAATTCTGTTTATGGTTTGGAAACTGTTATTGTAAAGACATACACAAAAGTTATAATGATACCCCATTAGAAATATATCATAACACATTGAGAGGAATTGAGAGGAAAATACAGTATTGTAAAGGTTTAAGGAATCAGCAGTCTATGAACTATAGCTGGTAAACAGACAACTTGCCACAGCGCTATTTAGTTTGTTGGTGCCAGATGTGCTGATTCTGCTGCTGTGAGTCAAACTCGTGAACTAACCTTTTCCTCTGCCGATAATCATTAACATTCAATCAACATAATCAACATTCACTGCCCTTAAACTACAGGCAGTGGCCTTGAGTGGGGCTCAGTTTGCTCTGGTCCTTGTTTAGTCTCAATGTCATTAAGAGCATAGTTGTTTAAGTAGGTGTTGCAATGTTACGTAGGTGAAAGAAGGCAGTCCTTGAAGATTGTTTTATGTGAGAGTTAAAGGAAATATCCTGATCAAAGATAACTCCAAGATTCCTTTTGATGTCGCTGGAAGCCAGTGCAATGCCATTTAGAGAAACTATATCTTTAGATATATGTGTTTCGGAGGTGTTCGGTACAATAACTGCAGTTTTGTTTAACATCAGAAAATTGCTTGAAAAATTATTTAGCTAATTAATTGGTTTCGTCTTGCTTGATCGATAAATATAATTGGGTGTCATCTGTATAACACTGAACATTTATGGAATGCTTCCTAATAATATTGCCTAAAGGAAGCATATATAAGGTGAATAGAATTGGTCCGAGCACAGAACCTTGTGGAACACCGTGACTAACTCTGGAGCTGCACTGAAGTTTTGTTGAAACTGTGCTTACAATGACAATAAAGATATTCTATTCTAATAGTTATAGTAATATAGTAATAACCATGTTCCTGCTCAACAGCCACTGCTACTATTATTGTTATTGGTCTTTTATCCCTGTTTTTCTCTTTCAACCCAACCCGCCGAGGCAGATGACAAAGAGTAGGGTTTTGACCGGCTCTGTATGAAAAAGTGTACTGAGGTAACTTTATGATATGGTGCTAAACTGAATTGAATTAATATATTCTTTGACTTTATTTTCCAAAGATAAAGGTTTATAATTTGAAAACTTAGATTTATAACGTGGTTTTCCAAGTAATAAAATAAAGATTAGTATATAGTGTTGGCTTGTAAAGAACCCTGACAGAAAAATATATATATATACTGACAGACCACGCTTTACTACATCAAGCGCTAAAAATGGTATTGCGTGATAGATCGTTTCATATTTATTCCCACCTTCATGGTTAAGTTGAGCGTACAAGATGCACTTTATTACGTATTATATAATTTGTGCTCACGTCTTAATCCAGAGTAAAGGTCCAAACAAAGCCATAGAACAGTAATATATCTATGAGTCCAAGGTTTATGCGTGAACGTGATAAATTAAGAATGTAAGAGAGCAAATCCATAGACAATTGAGTTACTGAACGTTTATTCTTATAATACATCCATGCTACCAATAATAGTTAGTTTCGCTACTGCGCATTTTCAGAGTCTGCGCATACCCCGGAAGTAAACCCGAAAAATAGAAACGTCTTTTTGCCTTTTGGCATATGCGCCAGGCCAGCAATTTCTACTCGACTGAATGGACGCCATCTTTGGGTCCGCTATCCAGTTCTGATATCCATGCGCATCTTTTCATGGCACTGGTTACAACGTTCACGCCACCCAATGAACGACCGTAATGTAATATCAGTCTTTAAATCCGCCAATAACGATAAGAGGCTCGGGGGTCGACCTGGTACCGCAGTAGTTGCATGATGGGAAAGAAAGTGGACTTCCACCCCTTCACCCGCTGTCGAGTCGTCTGTGTGCAGAACAACCAGCTTCCTTTGCTTTGTCTGTCCCGTAACAAAAGATGGCTGATCTCCAGGTGCGTATGAACTAGTTAGCAATACTAAGGCAATTAAGAGCTAGTATATCATGTCGCGTGAAAGTGAAATGAGCGATAAAGGAAGCTGTTAGATGGTAGTGCGTTATGGTTGAAGTATCCATAAGTATAGCGAGCCTTGGGTCTTGTCTCCCTAAGTGAGCACATGGCAACTAAACAAAAAGATATTGTTTATAACGGATACTCTGATTTGCAGTTTGCTAGCTAAGTCGTTGAAAAAGACATGCTAGTGGTGCGTGGTGGTGGCAACTTAACGTTATCATTCCATCCGTGAAGTCACCTGTGCACTAACGTTATAGACAACGGTTTATGCCAGTTGTTAACAGTTAAACGTTATTCCTTCGGTTTGTAATATCATCAACATTATGTCTACCCTGCCCCCTCAGTGTCGGCAGGTGTAAAATATTTGTATAAGTAAGATCAGAAGCTTCAAATCGAAAAATGAACCTTCAAAATAATGTCAATATGGCTGCTGAAAGATAACTCTGCATGCCTGGTCACAAGTTGGACGATTGAGTATTCATGTAATTAAACGTGTATAAAGTTCCATGTTCTGCCTAAGTCAGTCACATCTGTCAGCTGACAAGCACAAGAATTTGGGGGAGTGTTAAAATGGTGCAGGCCTTCTTCCCTGACCTTTGATTTACCGCCATCCAGCAAGTGATACATCCTAGGGGTAGGGAAAGACTAAAATCCATACTGCAATGTTAGCAATGTTCTTACAACTCAAATTTTTTCTTGCACGAGTGTCTTTAAGGTTTCCTCACATATGTTGCAACATTCTGGCAAACACTCAGATACTTTGATTTTTTTTAAAGATTTGGTTACACACACCAGCAGCAGATTTCTTTATTATCCGACCCTCTTCCCCAGTTGGCACAGATAGTGGGGTTTTGTGTGTGGAGGGGGCCAAGTAAATCAATGAGCTTATTGTACTTCGCCTCTTTTCAGTTCCACTGCATTCATCTTCAGATTCGCAGTCTGAATGGAAAGATTTCAGGGATATATTAAGCTGTGCTGAGGCTCTGTCTCAAACCCATTTGTGTGCAGATTGTCACACCAGTTATGAGTATGCAACACATTTTCTCTTATCAGAGACTCTGGAGGTGGAGGAGTGAAAATTGGTTTATTGCTGTAGAGGATTATGATAACCAAAGTTAAAGTAATTGAGAAACAAAGGGCATATGTGATGCAAGTTTATGTTTGCAGAGGTAGTTAAAGAAAAAAAGGACATAACTACCAGTGAATCTGGCACACAAAATGTCCCCTACTGTTTGAAATGGGAAACTATTCATTTGATGTGATCAGACTGACCTTTTCATCAATTTAATTTAATTTAATCTAGTAATGATGGCCTAATAGCACCCTCAATTATTAACTATGAGTAAAAAAACCCCCACCTGAAATACCAAAGGATCTCAGGAACTTCATGAAGCTGGTGTCATGTTACCAGACAAACCCAGTCTAGGTCAGGCTAGTTTTCAGGCTTGGCTTCTCCTCAGGTGTAACCAGTGTTAACTCAATCTGCCAGACTAAAACACACTCCAGAGTTCCTCCCCAGTAGCCCCCAGTACTGTCAACAGAAGTCAAAGTCATCACATTTAGGACAATTTGACATACTACAGGCTAAAGCTATTGCCAGCTTATTGTGTAATATTGTACTGGAACGAATATATTATTTGCTTTAGTCTATTTTAGTACTTTGATTAAATTAAAGAAAACAATAAAGGCCAAAGTAAATGTGTATTTTTCCACAAGTGCAATTCTCAGGAGCTGATTTGATTTAATCTTTGAAGGTGTATCTTGGTTCATAATGTTGACCAAAAGACAAGACAACAGCAAGCTAACTCATCTCCTTGGTTTCAAAACTTCATGTGGGACTTTGTCTATGTTATTCTATTGTCTGTGGTGCCGCTGACCTTTGACTTTAATTTAATCCACAGGAATCAACAAAGTATCACTTTAGTATTGTCATGAAGTTGTTGGCCCCTCCTTTGTAGGCAAAATTTGATACAGCAGCAGCTGAGGTGAAGCAGCTGAAGGCGAAGCCGACAGATGAAGAGATGCTGCAGGTCTACTCCCTGTTCAAACAGGCCTCCGTGGGTGATGTCAACACAGGTGAGACATCACTCGCTCTCCTGCCACAAACACTCTGCAGCACTCTCAACATTATCACTGCTGCCATATGTGCTGTTCTTGTAAAGTAACATGAACCTAAATTAGAGTCCAGGTCAGTGTATAAGCTTAAATCTTGATTTTATGCAAACCATCTGAACCAGCATTTGTCATCATAATGCATTCTGGCAAATTAAAAAGTGACCTACTTGACCTACTTGTGCTAACAGCACCCATTTGGATGTTTAGAAGAAGACAAGTCAAGTTGCATGGTTGTGAGAAATAAAAACATGGCATGTCTATTGTTATACAGATTGTGGTGCCAGTTCACTCTCTCCTTCTTAAGTGTTTACTGCTTGTGGGCAAACCAGCTTAAAGGTGCATCACCTCTACCAAGGGTACTGGAGTCGCTACGTTCTCATTTATGGGATCTCAGTCTCATTATGTTCCACTGCTGAGTCAAGTGCGACACCTAGTGGTAGAATATGGTATACTGGTCTGGACTGGTTTGAATCTTTTTACACTGGCCTAACCCTAGCATAAAGCATTAGTTACAAATCTTTTTTTAACCAAAGCTTAAAAGTAATGTTTTTTTTTCCAGTTTTCTTTGGTCAGCTTTGAGTTGTCTCAGCCTGTGTAGGGAACTGAAAGAATGAGCACTTCTTTGACCTCTGTTTAGAGACAAACCCTCCATCACTTGCTCCGACAATCCCTAATTGTAACTGTTGTGCATCGATGCATGAATGTATTGTAAGTCTATGAATCATGCATTCGAGCCCTTTGAACTCTCTTTACATGCCTCTGGTTACAACTTTTACACCACCCAATTAATGGCTGTAATATAATGTCAGTCTTTGAGTCAGCCAATAGTGTTAAGGGGAGGGTACGTTTGAGGCGTGGGGGTCAACCTGGTTTTGTGTTGGTAAGTGTTTATATTTGTCTTGTTCTTTTGTGACCAGCCAGCCATCCAGAGGCTTTTCCCTTTTTAAAATTTAACTGAGGAGAGTAGAAGGCCAGCGACTTGGATCCAGTTCCCACATTTTAACAGGAGGCTTTTTGACCTCAAATGCATACATACATACATCTAATAACTTTTTTTACTTAATTTACTTAAACCTCTTCACTTACACCTGTCTTTGTCTTTCTTCTCTTTGAAGGTCGTCCAGGGATGTTTGATTTCACTGGAAAAGCTAAATGGGATGCCTGGGAGCAGCAAAAAGGTACATGTTCAGTCCTTTAGATCAGCGATCCCCAACCTTTTTTGCGCCACGGACCAGTTTAATGTCAGACCATATTTTCACGGACCGGCCTTTAAGGTATGGCGGATAAATACACAAAATAAAATGATACGACCGGCATAAAAACTGTTTTTTTCAAAATATAATAATTAGCGTGAATCCACTGTGAATCCGCAGCGTCCTCGTAACATTACTCATTTTGCTAGCTTGTGGCTTGAATTTTAGCAGCAGCGTATCACGACCGAGACAAGCGCCAGAAGTGAGTCATAGACGGATGTAACAGACGGAATTTATTTTTCAAAATAAAACATCGTTCAGACTCAGATAATAAATAAAAC
>JAVQJD010072404.1:0-14016 GCA_036023655.1 Nannoperca australis | reverse complement strand
TAGTCTCAACTATTGACCAATCGTTTTCCATTTCTTCCCCTTCCGACCCTTTACTACTGTTATCCATTCAAATCCAGTCACAAATCAGATTATGCCCAAAACCGCTCTGCTCCAAATGTCTGTCAGTCTCCAACCATGATGCACGCTCCTCCTCCTGACACCAGCCTCCTCCGGATATGCTCCGTTTGTGATGACCTTCTGCCGGTGTGTCGGTTTTCAACTCTCTACCATGTTCTCTGCATGTGCTGATAAATATCTCTTACATTAGCTAAATTCACAAAGCAGCAGTAATCTTGTTGTAAATACAATTATCTCATTTTAATATTTTGTCCTTTTTAATTACGCTTTGTGTTTTCATAATATGTGTACCCCTACACTGGCTGTATTCACTTTGTATTGTTGTAATGTCCCTGGTGTTTAACAATTACGAATATTTTCCCAAGTTATCATAAGTGTCATATTAAATGCAATATTAAGTGTTCTCACATACAGTATATTAACTATATTTTGTTCTATAGTCATACCAATAAGTGTAGTAAACCAGAATCTGCATCTGTGCGCAAATGTTTAAGTCATTATTACTACATATTGCTCACAATCTGTTTGTTTTTTGTTTTTTTCTTTGTTGGAGGACTTTGTGTTTCCCACAAAATGTTGAGTTTTTTGTCAAGTAACCTATTTATAGAGATTATGCTTTTATTCTGAAACAATCGTACAGGTAGGATAATGTTTTGTTCCAGCATCAGTTTATTGCCAGTACCTCCTGCCCGAGCTTCTCAATTATAATTATAATCTGTAATTGGCTTCAACATTCTTATCTATCTGCGTTTCTTTTCCGTAACACTGAACGCTTCAATGTTATATCACCGTGTGACTGTTGCTATTCAGCTTGTTCCAGAGCTTCAGTCACAGTGGAGCCAAAGCGACGCATAAAAATAAAACAGAAGATGTGACATATATTAGTAATTTGCCATTCCAGGATGGACGCATATGGCAGACATTTTACCTGGGTCTGGCTGTTAACTTGCTGTAATTTGAATATATGGTGAAATAGGCTTATGTTGTCTTTATAATCCTTGTATTTTTCCATCAATACTGTTTTTTATTCACAGTAATGAGTGTAAAACATCTGTGCCTGTCTAGAATGAACCAACACAAAGAAAACACCAAATCTGGTAGAAATGTGATGTGTTATTGCTCCAAGAGAACTAATCATGCTTTCAATCATGAAGACAGTAGGCTATCATAATTGTGCGCTTATATTGCAGACAATGATTTTATTTTTTCCATTTTGCCTGAACTTAATGTGTTAGAACTGTCTTTGGTATTCTGAATGGCTAACATATTACATTAAGCAATATCTTTAATGTAGAATTCCTAAATAGATTCAGTATTATGGCCTATGTTGGCAGGCAATCACAACCAGAAACACGGGGGAAAAACACCTGTTAAAAACAAATGTTAATATATTCATCAACGTGTTAAATTGTACATAAAGAAAATATATACAGCTCTTTATTTCTCACACACACAGTTTGGTTTGATGATGAGAGGAGAGTTTGGAGGGCCTTGCTAACCTTTCATTAATGTCTTGTACAATGTAAACTGGTTATAACTTAACTATTTAACTAACAGATCAATGCTGTTGAGATCTAGCAATCAGCACCTTAAAACTCAGTTACCTACTAACATGTTGTAGTTTTAGTTGACCCATATGTATAATATAAACCTCTCATCTACTCTATGTTGGTGTGTGGAGTGATAATAGCCTCAGGTCTTTCTGGTCCTTTAAGTAAAGCAATTAAATGCTGCACAGCTGACAAACATAGTTGCTGCCCGTAGATGGTGATTGTACACAACACTCAGGTGAGATAGCAGACGGTTACACCATGAATTATGACGTAATGTCACGTCTACTGATTTATGAAGTTACATTGATTTTAATTATTAGTGCATTCATAATCCAGTAATTTGTTATTATACCATTATTGTGGGAAGTATGATGCACTTTCATCAAATTTGCTTACTTGAGAAGGGTGGAATATACCAAAGGTTGTTTTGTTGTTAGCTCTGCCTTCATTGTGTCATCCAACTGGAAAGAAAAGGTTGCTTACATTTCTAGCGTGAGTCCGATCCAAAACGGGTAATGACCTACAGTAGGGTAATGAGGGCCTAATGTGAGAAAATTGGCCTGCAGGCTCACACCACGGCCTGATGTGTCTTGCTTGGTGGTTAGGCTGCCCTTGAGTGACGGGCGGTGACTTCACAATGCAAAGGGCGGATAATAAACCCAATAGACTCCACAATCGGGACCTATATCACTTTACAGTATATACACACAAGTCCTATCACTCAACACCAACATACCATTTAAGTAAGAAAGCCACCAATGGCCAGACGAAACTCTAACAATAACGATCGTGTGAGGACCCAAATTACAAAAGTGCATTTGGCAGCCAGGCAGTAGCCAATTGTTGACCTCTGCCCTTTCCTTTGTGCTCGTCGTTTGTTTGAAATGTGTCCGATCAGAGACCGACCTGTCCTTGTGCCTTGCTTGCTACGTGTACACAATCTGCTCTCTTTCCCGCTGGCGATTAATCTAAATAAATCCCTGCAAATCCCTCTCCCAGCCCTCCCTTTTCTGTGTTTCTGCATGTGTCCTTCAAAAATCACAACATAAGGGAAAACGACTCGGTCAACATGTCTTTTTGTCGGATCTCTCGCTGCTCATCAACACTCTCATATCTAACCTCACATGACACTCTGATTCCACCCCCAGCTCCCCCTTGCACGGCTAACACCCTACATTGTTATGGCCTCAGTGAAACAATGGAGGTGGGACAGAGGGCGGAAGGATGTGGCTGAATGCCTCAGCATAAACCCATGGAAAAAAGCCTGCAGTCACACTTTCCGACAGTGTTCTTTGAAAAGAAACGAGTACAAGCAAGAGTCACCCATACTCAATACACTGCACTGTACATCTTTCTCTGTAATGAACCCCAAAGACAAGTAGGGTCTACTGATGTAGCTATCTCTCATATTTTGCAAAGCTTTGGGAATAGTAAAAATATGTATATGTATATATCTTTAGTCTTTGAGGATGAGTTAATTTCAAATAAACAAAAAGTCCCAGAGGAAGTGGCTTCACTGGGGCCCTTTTCTGCCAATTTCCTCTGTAAATTTTGCTTTTGCTATTTTGGTTTTATATCCACGATAAGGGTAAAAATCTGCTTTTGATTCCATATGGGGGCGCACTAGTTGCTTGTTGAGAGAGCACATGGAGCAGATCCTCTTCACATCTTGATGTTTTGACCATGTAGCTGAAATGGCGTGAGTCAGTTCATCTGGATCGATCGATTTGCCATTTACAACCATGCGAATAGCCACTCGAAACCTCAGAGACCACAAATATATCTGATGACAAAATAGCAGTCGTCGTAAAAAGTGAAACTTCCGGATGAGTCACACAAAATAAAACCAACATTGTTGAGAAACAAGGCATTTAAACAAGCATTTAAACGTGAGTGACACAACATCAATGAAAGTAAATATTGCGATAAGTAAGAAATCAATATTGTAGTTAATTAGATTCCGTGAGATATCTTTTACAAGAACCCCCTCACTTCTTTCATTAAAAGCCCACAAAGTTGTGCTTTTATTCTGAAAGCAACAACGCCTGACTTCCGGTTGTGCGAGCTTCACGCGCAGCTTGCTGCTCAGCGGAGTCGCAGAAAGTGGCGGAGGCGGACATTGTTGTGGTAACAGTCCAGCCCCAGAGGATGAGCCGAGATGATGCACATATTCTGAGCGGATATATCGGATTGGATTGCGATTTGTTTTGTTTAGTTTGGGGTGTTTGTAATCTAAAGAATGAATCGCGTGTGAAGAAGCTGCTGCTGCGCCGTACGGGACTCGTCCTCCAGCCGCCGCGGAACGGAGTTCATTCAGCCGAGGCGAGCTGAGCACAGCCTGATGAGACGATGCCAGCGACGTGAAAATCACAACATCTGCAGGGTGTGCATCCGAGGCTGTTGGATTAAGCCTCCGTGGATCGAGCGGGCCTTTGTGCATACAGTAGCTAGAAGGAAAGAAAAGCCCACGGCGCGGCTGTTGCCTTCAAAATTCTGCGAGAGGAGGTAAAATAAGGACAGTTGTATTCTCGGAGGCCTTTTGGAGAACACATCCTGCTGTTGAGATGATGACAGATTGACATTAACGGGTGTTTGCAGTGCATTTTCACACACGACCCCATTAAGGCATTGTCCACGGAGAGCTCTCAGCACAAAATAACTAAGTCGCAGCGCCTTGGAGAAAGCCATCTAAATAGAGACATCACATGTTTTGCTATGATTTGGCCTCCGCTGCTGCTGTGATTGCACCCATGATATCTGTAACACACTGGGCGCAGATGAAGACGAGGATGTGTCGCCTCTGTTTTGAGCATTGAAGCACCCATATATACATCTCAGCGCTTTTAATAGATCCTCAGGTACCCTCTAGGTGTGGGGGGTTTTGTCATATAAAATGGGTAGCGAAGGCGAGATAATAAACAGAGAACTGTCAAAGATGTCTGACGAGGATTTGCTGGCGTGCTCCAAAGAGGAGCTGGTGAGCCGGCTGCGTAAAGAGGAGTCGGATAAAATATCAGCTCTCATCCAGCGAGGACGGCTGATAAAAGAGGTAAACAAACAGCTGCAGGGACACCTCCTCGAAATCAGGGAACTGAAAGTCATCAATCAGCGCCTGCAGGAGGAGAACGTGGAGCTGCGGGACCTGTGCTGCTTCCTGGACGACGACCGGCTCAAAGTGAAAAAGCTGGCCAGGGAATGGCAGCTGTTCGGACATCACGCGGCCAAAGTGATGCGGGAGGACCTGGGCGGTTACTTGAAAAAGCTAGCCGACCTGGAGCGCATGCAGGACGGGCTGGTGAAGGAGAATCTGGACCTGAAGGAGCTGTGTCTGGTCCTGGAGGAGGAGTGTGTCAGCAGGAGTGACTCCAGCCCCGGAGGGTCCACCGAGCTCAACCTGCCCTGCATGGTGGCCCGGGACCTGGGGGACGGAAGCTCAAGCACAGGCAGCGTGGGAAGCCCGGACCAGCTCCACCTGGTGTGCTCACCTGATGACTGATGACAGGTGTGTGTCAGCAGCCAGGGCTTCTCCGGCTCAAAGAAGGAAGATGTAGACTAGGGGGGGGGGGTGATTGACGTTATGAAGCCACAGAAGCTTTGTCAGACAATACAAATGAATTTGGTGCAAAAGCATTAGGGCCTTCTGAATGCTGCAAAGACGCGTGTGCCACAGTGTTTTGACTTGACAAAGATTCTACCACTACAGACATTTTCAGGACTTTACAAAGACGTTTAATAGGTGTTTGCAAGATGATAATGTATCTACATTTTACAGTGTTTTTTCTAATGACTCTTCTGCTTTGAGGAAATCCTCCTTTTTCAGTGGTCTGTTGTTGAAAAAAAAAAAAGAAACGGGACCAAAAAAGTGGGTCACATATATAAATTTATCTCATGCACTGGACTAGCCTACACTGGTAGACGCCTTTTTTCTATTGCACTGGAGAGCGTTATCATGGATCTTTAAATCGCAGATCTAAAGATTCATTTCAATCCAGTTTTGAGCCATATTTAGTCCACTGAATTCCAATAGCACTGAAATAGATGAGTTGTGATAAAAGAAAAGATTAAACTATTTGATATTTGGTTTTGCTAGATGCCCAATAATGTGTAATATTTTATGCACTCTCTTCCTCAGGACAGGATTGGAGTGCCATATGTGCATGATGATTGTCACAATTTGTACAGGCCTGTTAACCAGTCTGATGTAAAGGCCCTTCAGGTTTACTGTGGGTGGGGCTGCTGTGCATACTGTACATGTGTCAGAGCCTGGGCAGAGCCAGCACACGCGTTAAGGTTTTGAATCAGACACGATAGATGTCCCTGGACCTCACTCAGAACTGAACTGAACTGGTTCTGTCACTTTTTTAAATCCAACTGGAAACTCTTTGTATCAAACTGGAAGGTCTACAAGTTTGAATGGTTTCTATTCTATTCAATTCGAACCAAGCTGTTTAAATCCACCTTTATTACATCTTTTTATTACATTGTTGTTGTTGATGTTCAATTAGCATACCACAGAGTTTGTTTGTTACAAGTTGGCGACGGTCAGCTTCATCTTCTGTAACTCATGCTTTGTATTTACCCTGTAACATTTGGGATACTCTTACCTTTGACCTTTCTTTATCTTGGTTTATCTGTATTACCTAGCATTACTAATCTATTTCAGTTACAATCATAGATAATGCACATGGATTTAGAAGAGATTTATTTTGTTGTTAGCTGTTTATTGGTGGGCTATGCGCGTAGTGCATTGAAGAGCTTTAAATACAGTGGGTATGACACTTGGTGCTGTTCTGACCTTTCTTTGTGTGTTTGACTTTGCAGAAACAAGCATTTACATTTACATGACACACAGAATGAAGGATTGATTTCTGCACTTGTTGTTCTGACCTTCGTGTCTGTACCGACTGCACTTGATTGATGCTCCCTTCATGTCATATAGACTGACTTTGTGGATGTTCATCAGTTTTGTTTTTGGATCCCTATTTGCACAGTCTGGAGAGATGAAGATGGCAGTAATACTTGTACCCACTTAGTGTTGCACAGACATCCTTTTACAGCATACACACAGTTTTTTTCTCTCCCTCATGTCTCTGGCTCTCAATCTCTATTTCTCTCTCTAACCCCATTTTAGCAGAGCAATCCAACGCTTTTTGAGCCACGTTTGTATTAGCAAGAGATTTGCTTCATTTTTGGGAAATGGAGTAACAGAGTACACAGTGTTCACAGTTGAGGGGCAAAGAGCGGTCATTACAGTTTGTCAATACAGATTCCAGCAATGAAACCCTTCTGAGTGTCAGAAAAAGGGTTGCAGCTTATAATTATCTTATCAACTGATCGTTTAATCTATGAAATTTCCCTCCCACAAAAAGAAATATGTGCGTTATAGTTTCCCACAGTCAAAGGTTATGCTGTCAAATTGCTTGTTTTTCCCCCCCAACCAACAGTCCAAAACATAAAGATATACACAGTTTACAATCATACAGAGGATACTCAGATCACATGTTTTGCTTGATTAAACACAAAATAGTTGTAGATTAATCTTCTATCCATAGACTAACGATTTTATTGAATACTCCTTTCAGTCCTACAGTATTTATGTTCCACTTTGGATTATTCTGGTGTCTCAGTGTTGACTTTACACAATTTAAAAATGTGTTTTGCACGTTGTAAATGATTCATTCTTCATTTAATCTGTTGTTTTTAAGATGCATGTCAGTCTAATCACATCAGAATCAGAAACAGATGTATTGCCAAGTAGGTTTACACATAAAAGGAGGGGAAGAAACTGTTCTTATGGCGTGAGGTTTTGGTCCTGATGGACCGCAGCCTCTTGCTGGAGGGGAGTGTTTCAAAGAGTTTGTGACCGGGGTGGGGGGGGTCAGCCACAATCTTTCCTGCACGCCTCAGGGACCTGGCGGTGTACAAGTCCTCGAGGGAAGGCAGATTGCAGAGCGAATGATACACTGCAGTGTGCTCTTGTCCTTGGCAGTGGCAGCAGCGTACCAGATGGTGGTGGACGAGGTGAGGATGGACTCAACGATGGAGGTGTAGAAGTGCACCATCATTGTCTTCGGCAGGTTGAACTTCTTCAGCTGCCACAGGAAGTACATCCTCTGCTGGGCTTTCTTGGTCCTGGCTGATGACGGTGCCCAGGAAGCGGAAGGGTGTCACCAGATGGATAATCTCCCGCCTGTAAACGGACTCATCCCCACCAGAGACGAGCCCAATGAGGGTGGTGTCGTCCGCAAACGTCAGGAGCTTGACAGATTGATTTTAACAATAATACTTCAAAATGACAATTTCCAAACAGTTTATGAATCATTGCTCTTTATTGTCTGTGAAGTAGTATAGCTTTGACAAAAGATACAAGTAAGGCACTGCCCACCAAAACAGTTCATCAACATTACCTAAAAATATATATATTACACTCTTAAAAATAAATACATGATTATATGGTCTATATTAACTCCTATGGCCCAGCCTTAGTGGTCAATAATTTGCATAGAAAATATTAGGATTCTTAAAACATCCATATATAAATAAGGACCATTTATTTGTAAGTACTCTGCTTCCCTTGGTGAGGATGTTTATAAAGTGTTACATTGCATGAGGTAATAATGTAACATGTCATTAAGTGCAACATTAAATTGAATCGCTATTAATATATTATTAGGTGGAGTATTTCTAGAAAGCTTGTATTATTCTTTAGAGAATAGGTTGTGCATGCAATGCAATCATTCTACAGGATAGCTTTTAAAATAATTAGAAATACAGACTTTGTTTCAAAACTAAAAAGAGTGTAACATTCATATCCTGATAATGCCACTAATTTGCATGTCATCTAAATACAGAATCAACTTTCTAAATAGATGAAATGAAGCAGATGCATGTAGCTTTTCCTTCCTTTTCGTCACGCACATAATGACTGCATCGAAATCAACATTAGTGTTTGCCAGCGTGACAGGGCTGCCAATCAGAGAGTGAGGATGGTCGGGGAGTGCAGGGAGTGATCCGATTGGTCACCACTGCTGCTGCTGCGGCGATGAGCTATCCCACAGGGCTGCGGAGCTTGAGACTGTGGGACGTTACCCTGATGGGACGTGATGGAGGCGCTGGCGTCTAACGGGGCAGAAGGATAGGTGAAAATCATACCAGCCGTGAAGGGCGTGAGAGATGGAGTAGATGTGAGAACGGGGGTGTGGAGTGACTCGGATTCAGCGGCAGCAGCAGACGCAGCCGATATCACACGCTTGATGGGGATAGTTATCTTCGGTTTGGGCCTCTCCATCTTTGAGGATAGTTTGGATGAGGGTCCAGGTCTCCTGGAGTCTTCTGGCTCCATTTTGATGTCTACCAAAGAAGAAATTGATGGATTTGGATCAGAATCCGAATCAGAGTCCTGTCTTTTACAAATGGGACGATGAGCCTCCAGGACCAGCTCAAGCTTGTCTTTCTCCCTTTGTAATGCATCTATTTCCTTTTGTAAACAGGACTTCTCATCCTCCAGCTGGTCAGTCTCCTACACCAGGGGAAATCAGACAAAGACAGATATATATGTTAACACTGTCATGCATGACTGAGACCAATACCCTGTATTTCAAGCAGTAATGTTATGACATTTTAAGTAATGCTCACTCACATTTTGCAGTGTGTCTGTCAGCTCCCGACGGCGATTGCGACATTTTGCCGCTGCCAGTTTATTCCGCTCCCTTCTTATTCTCCGTCTGTCCATCTCTTCCTGGGATAACTTTGATGAAAAAGTGAGAATGAAAGAAATATAAAATGTCATAAAATAGGTTAACCTGACCCAGTGAAATATGACAATATGACAGTCAAACTCTAAACCCCATTAAATGTCTTAAATTGGATTGTGAAACCTTCTCATTTCAAAATATCAAATGTATAGGGAGTGTAGGCAACATGCCACATGAGAAATACTACCACCATGTGTGTGCACTGAGTCATCACAGTCATGGCGGCTGAATGATTTTGAAATGTGCTTTTGTGCCTTTGTAACGCCCTAGCTCTGACTTCATCCAGCGCCCTACTGAATAATTGCTGCTGATCCAATGTTTCCCGCCCTTTTGAGGAGATGAGTCACGCTCAGACCCCAGCAGTGAATCAGGTGTGACTCACGCAAAATGACCTGCCCCTGTGAGTCACATGACAGTAAACTTCCTGTACCATGAAATTACAACTTCAAGAACAAAACTGCGACAGGGATATGAGCCAACATGTGCCTGATGAAACCAAAAAAAAAACCACTGCGGTGGTGGCGAACATGATAGTGGTTCTTAAGTTTAAAGTTGTGTTGAACTGGGTCACTTTAACATTTTTGCTATGTTGTTTGGACACGTAACATTGATCCTCTAATAAAAAGCAGATATTTGCAGAGAACTAGTTACAGGTGATCTTTTCACAGAGTCAACATTGACTCAAAGTAAACAACATCAAAGAACGTGTGCTTGCCTCTGTAGAGTAAAATGTCCTTTTTTAAATTTCCTAAAATTTTAGACTAATTTAAAAAAAGTATTAAATAACATCTCCAAATAATCTTATCTCATCCTATTTCTAAATGGATTCATCTGATGTGTGAGTCTAAAGGAAATTACACAGTTGTGTCAGAGTATTACAGGATATTACGCACTAGTTACACAGCACTAGTTGAGCTGCTGTCCACACCTCACTATCTGCATTCCCTCTAGGGAAAATATGAATCCCAAGAGAGCTCCTTTTATTTTCTTTCAGGTTGACAACTCTAACTTTTCAAACAGTAGAAACACAACAAACCCCCAAACTCTTCAAAAGATGATTTTTGGCACTATACACCTTCATATGGTTTCAGTTAGTTAAGGACTACTTTCTTACATGTTCATCGTTCCTGCGCCTTGTCGGAGCTGTGGTGTTTGCAGCTGCTCTTATGACCCCTGGTCTGAGAAGATGTGGGTGGGAAAGTGGCAGACCCAGCGGCCGTCCCCGTGAGAGGGTTGGGTAAGGAGGTATTGGAGATCGTGAAGGGCCCGGTGGATGTATGGAGGGCTGGACCATCCACTGGAGGTCCTGGTTGGTTGTGATGGCATTGAGGCTTGGTATGAACGGACTGCTGCCAGCCATAGTAAACTTCTTGAAAAATAGATTGAAAAGAAAATGTGGATAAAGTTAGAGGACAAGCTAAAAGTACTATCACAGAAGATCTAAATTCAATGTGATCAATATAAAAACACGTTATTTCTGAGGTCTAAATGCAAAGAACTTAAAGTAAAACATAACTAATGATGAAAAACACGATTCTGTTAATACTAATATTGAGTTTAACTTTATAGTGCATACATATACAATATGTATAGCATAAGTAAGTAGTAAGTATACAGTACAAAAATGAAATATGACGTAACATTAACAGTATTACAGGTTTACCGCTTTATTGTAGCTTCAAATTCCCAACAGTTTAGTTGACATTCCGTTTCACTTCTAACTGTCTGAGATAACCTGTACACCAGGCTACTTGAATAAAAGTACACCTACCTGCTCCGGTTGTGTGGTTGAAGTGCTGGTGCTTCCCTGGGAGACAGAGTTTAACCCAGAGACGATGCCTGTGTTCGCCGGGTTGCCTCTCCCGTGACTCCCAAAGTTTCGATACATTTCTGTTTAAATGAAGAAAAAAGTGGACGCAGCTGGCGCTACGCAGTCTTCAGGTCTCACTAACTAACTTTCAGGGACAGTCTCGTGTTTAATTCAAACTCCAGGCAAGCCCACCTTATTGCGGTAAATCGGTAGAGTCCAAAAGGGTCTTCAAGGGGGAACAAGGAAGAAACTATCGCCTCGCTTTTTTTCAAATGGTCCTAAAACGTCCGACGACTTTCAGTTCATCCTCTCGTCCTTAATCATACATCCAGAAGCCAAAGTCTGGGAATGATTGTGAAGTTGTAAACTCTTAAAGTGGCCCTGTCTGTTCACCACGCCCCTCTTCGTTTTACGGGAAATACTGTTGTCTGGGATTCCTCACGAAACGTACCACGTGTCGACACGTCATTGACCAAATATGGTGAGAGTTTCCTCCTGAGCGTAGGACCCGGGATTCCTCATACAGAAACAGACGCCTCACCTCATGGTCTGAAGAGTTGTTCTGCTGTGTGATATCTGATGGTAGGAATACTATTACAGTTTCCGACTTCAGTGGAAGTACTACCACTTACATCATATTTTATTCACGCAAAGGTTACATTTGTAGAGTAAAAAATCGGCAAAGTTATGAACATATTTATTACAGTAAATTGTTACTCTTATTTTAATATTTGCTGTATATTTTAGAAATAGGGACACTTCATTAGATGGGGTCATTGCAAGTTTATAAAACACAAGTTTTAAAAAGGTGAGTGGACACTGTTAATCACTGTTGTAAAATTACAAAATAAAGCTAATGTATATATTTTCCATTACCAATGTCCGTGAAGAGTTCAAAACTTTCATATTTAGTAGTACCTAAATATAACCTAAATGTGACTTTAACTGCAGTTAAAAGTATACCATTTAGTAAAACCGTATGTCAAAGCGACAAACATTATACAGGACTTTAATGACATTTTTTGAATCATTAACTTAATATAAATGATTAGGTTTAATTTATTTTAAGTTAAGTCAACTTATAATTTTATTTAATTTTAGTTTTCATTTTCATATCCATCTCAGGGCTTATAAATATCTTGATATGATGAAAACACTAAGTATTCAGTATTGATGCCATTTTAACTTCAGTTAAAAGTATACTGTCTTACTAATAACTGTGAAATTATGGACTGTTCTCCAAAAAGTTACAATTCTTTTACATAACAAGAGTAAATGTCAAAAATTCTATTATCATATATCTGTCAGGTCTATGAGATAAACAATGAGAAAAACAGCTGGAAAGTCAATGTAAAAAGCTACTCTTACACTTAAATCTTAGTAATGAATGAACTTCAAGGTTTCATATAAACTACAGGAAATAGATTAGAAAGTGTGGGCAAATTCTGGATCCATGTGTCTAATTGTGCTGAGGTTGTTGTCACTCACTCTCACTTTGCAAACCACAGCAACCATCACGCATGCCTGTGGAGATGAGTCAGTCGACTGCCACAAAGCTGCTCAATTATTTCACCATCCATTTCAACAAAGTTTTTTTTTACATGCAAGCACAATATAGTAATAAAGAATTTTACAAAATGCCTACTGTAGATACGGTAAGCTTAGTCTGACACAACAGCTGCTGACCTTGTAGTCCCAAAGGACAGAGTTCCCGTAAAGAGCTGGTTTCTCCTGGCTTCTGACTGTTGTACCAGTGTCTCACATTACTGCTAATTATTCTCTAAGGAATAAGGATTTTGACATTTTTAAAAGAGTCCCTAAAGTTAATTGCAAAAACAGTTTCTAAAAAAGTCTCTTTTTGGGAGGAAAAAGAGAAAAACAGATTAATGAACCTCATCTTTACAGTAATTGAGACATAGAACTGTGGGTGTTTTCAGTCTCTTCATTTCTTATGAATGAGAATAGAGCGCTGAACAAAAACTGAAACTGCCAGAAGCATTACATTTAACAAAGCCTTTGCCTGTTGCTCATTTGCCCATTTGACTGCTGAGTCTCATATTTCAACAATATTATATGCTCTGATAATGAGGGCACACATGCCGGAAATATAGGGTAACGGTGTGCGTCAGATGAATAAAGACTCAGGAATGTAATGATGACACAATTGCTATGTGTCGAATTGTGACATGTTACAACGTGTTGGACACCTTTTTTTTTTAAACCTTGATTACACCTTTATTCATCCACTGGCTGTTTCTTTTATCTTTAATTTGACCAGGAAAGGTCTGCCCAACAGACATGCCCAGTTGGAAAAAAAAATGTTTTCAAGTTTGTGTATATTCACATGTGAGAGTGTGAGTAAGTTCTTGTTTTCAGTTTTACTCCACATTTTCCCTACAAAGGTTAACCTTTTCTGGGGGGAGAAGGAAGTTTAGATTCCATTACTATTTACTCACACTTGTAATCATGTACCTCATCCACACCCACTCAAATATGCTTCACAGAGCATAAGAGCATCCGCACACACTGACATTGACTTGGTTTAGATGTTATGGCAAATCACACCTTGTCGTTTCATGCTTCAGTACCATGGGTAGACCTAGATTATTTTGCTGATTGTACAGAGTAGATTGGAACATGTCTGTACCAAGACAGTTCTGATTGTCTAGGTCATGGTTTGTTGAGGTAATGCTGACATACTATATGTCATGTACACTAGTAAAAAAATCAATTCATGATGTCTACAATTAAATCCAAATTGAATATTAAATATGACTGTAATCCAAATATGTTTTAAAATGTTCTAACTCTAAATAGTGTG
>JAVQJD010072399.1:0-62728 GCA_036023655.1 Nannoperca australis | reverse complement strand
TGGAGGAGGGAGAGGGAGAGGGAGAGAGGGAGAGAGGGAGAGAGGGAGAGAGAGAGGGAGAGGGAGAGGGAGAGAGGGAGAGAGGGAGAGAGGGAGAGAGGGAGAGAGAGAGGGAGAGGGAGAGGGAGAGAGGGAGAGAGGGAGAGAGAGAGAGGGAGAGGGAGAGAGGGAGAGGGAGAGGGAGAGAGAGAGAGACAAAGCCGTCATATGATCTGCCTTTCTTTGACAAAGCCCACTGTGTTTCGCTCTTACGATGATGTTGTTTCTGTGAGGCATCATGCATCAGCTGATGCTCTTAGATTTAGGTGCAGTGTACTGTACGGTGAACCTTGTGTTGTGATAGTTACTTAGTAATGTGGACTTCATTGAAACATTGTTGAACCTGTGTGTGCTGAAAGCTGATACAGCTGGCTGGACATGTATCAGTAAATATATTGTGTAATCTAATGCACAGGTTCTGTCAGAGGGGTATACGTTCATCAGCTACAGGCCGTTGTTACATCACAGTCCTTTCAAAAGCTGCAAAATTTGTTCTAACATTATTTTACCAATGTGAATCTGCATATACTATGATTTCCAAAAAAAGTGGATCTTATTTTTGAGCTGAAGCCGTTGTTTATTCTCTTTATTAGGTTGAGTGCACTTAATAGTGCAATATGTACAACTACAGAGCTTATCTTTGATCTTTGCATAATGGATCAGGATTGGTAGGGCTGTGCAGCAAACACTGGGCATATAAAACAGATCTCTCGCAGTTATCCACCAGTGTGTTCTCACATCCTCTGCTGCTGATCGTAATCTTACCATGCATCACTTTGAAATGATGCTAATCTAAAGACACTCTGTCCTCAGTAGTCCGTCACTTCGTCTCAGATAATTATTTTGTTTTTACCTTTAACCCACCGTCAAACATTATCAATCGATCACATAGGGACTATGTTGGCAGATTGCTGTTAAAAACCTAGAAATCGCTGTAGTCCAGAGGCTCAGGAGAGACGGTGGTTTCAGAAAACAGGACTCACAGGCAGACTCGACAGACAGTGGAGGCAGTAGAGGATGTAACAGTCTTTACATGGTCTATTTCAGGCAGCAAAAGGTTTTTAGGAAACATCTGCAAAGATCAGGGACAACTGGACAGGCCGACAACTGGAAAGCCACAGCAACTATAGGCAGCACTGACAATCTGGCAAAGCAGTGACTGTTGGCTGAGGGAGAATATTCATTTTGCACTGATGTCTAATAAGGAGCAGGTGTGTGAACAGGTGACGGATCAGGTGATGGATAGAACAGGAAACACACAGGAGGTGGGCAGGTGAAGAATTGTATAGTTTGAAATGACAGGAGAGGTCAGAGTGCAGGGGGATTATGGTCAGATGAAGGGGAATATGATGAAGCCATGACAGGTGATGAGCTGAGGAGTGGAACTCAGGTGTGGAGCGATCAAACAGAAGTTAGTGCAAGCAACAGAGAGGATATTCAAATAAACTAGGAGAGAAGGGAAGCAGATGTTGTCACGACACATTGTCATGCTAGAAATGTACAGAAACCCAGATGCAGAGAAGAAGACGAGAAGAAGAGATTTTCATAAGGTGTCTCATTCAAACTAGAGCACACCTCCCCCGCCTCCATTTTAAGAATCAGCTGCTCCTCATCTGCTGAGAGCCAGCGCAAGAAACAACACACTTTGTCCTGCGCTGCGGTCCTTTTCATTAAGATCAAAGCAAGTGGAATCAGAATACACATCTGTATGTTACACGCATGGCAGAGGTGTGCTATCTGTACACTGAAAACACAGAGAAGTGAGAAGTCTTCAGCGCTTTAGTGCTTTTAAGAGGTAAGATATGTCATAAAGCACTTGTCAGAGCAACAAAGTGCATGAAGTGATTAAAACAAATGGAAGATTTTATGATTCCTTTCTCCATTCGGAAAACAAACACGTATTTGATGAAATAATTGTCCTGGAACTACCTTAAATCAGACACAAAAAACAATCCCGTTGCTGTGGTTTCTTGGTCTTGACAGCAATTTGAAAGTTTGGTCCAGGGGGGAATAAAGAAATATAAAGTAGCACAATACAGCCAATTCTTTCCACTGCAGAAGCCACATCAGGCTCCATTACTATTTTTACAGTAGCAGCCATGTGTTTCACCAGGGGCAGATGATTGGCTCCGAGCTGGCTCAGCTCACCGTGGTGGTGAAGAGGAAACAGCTCTATTAAAGAAGAGTTGGAAATATAAAGAAAAAACCCCACATCGCAGGCTAGGAACCAGAAAATACTCACTTCTGTCTTTCCTCGCCCTTTGTTGGCGATGGATTATTCCTTTCAGGGTATTCACAGGAGAGGGTCCTTCTTTGATTTACTGACTAGTAATGAGAGAGTAATTTACTCCACGGTCCACACCAAGACCACCTCATCTCACTAATTATCACTTCAGAAAGGCAGGTTGGCTTCGAGCTGTCGAGGCAGAACAAACTTGAAAGACAACCTAATTTACATTAATCAGGACTAGATCTTACAGGAGACCCTCCTCCCTAACAGGGTTAGATGCTGGTCGAACACCTAGCAGTTCAGCACGTGTAATCATAGGAAAACAAGTTTCAGTTGAAACCATTTGGTCCTTGATAGCATATGATGATAAACAACCCTGCATTTGCTGTTAGACATAATCAATCAGTATCATGCCCTTGGTATAATGAAGACTTTCCCAGCAGGGAGACACAATACTTGGTGCAATGTAGCTAATCAATCCATTGATTGTGTTTGTTTCAGGATTAGAAAGAAGCTATTTTCTATGAGTCTTCCGGGTCTAGTGGGATGTAGTAGGATCACACCATTATCCTCAATACAAATAATAGGAATAATAATATTCCTATTATATATATATATATATACACACATATAGTGCTTTATAAAGTAGATAGAATGGCACACTTGCATTTAAACAGATCAAGGTACAAAATATATAAACCTATAAAAATACAATCGCAGTTTGTTATGCTCACAATATGTTTTACATAGTTGGAATGAAAAACTGTGACCATACCAAAATCCTAATTCTAAATTCAAATAATAGAATATTTAAATTAATTGAAAATCAATTCAGAATTGTTACAATCAGCACCACCATTTTTTATTGCAGTTAACTCAATATATTGTTATGTGCTAAGTCATTACTGCACATTACTGACATTATTAGTAGAGGTTCTGGTAAAGGTAATGTAATGGTACAAACAATGTTGTAGCATGGATACTGCAGCATCCATCACTTGTCCATCAGCTGCCTGCCGTAGTGTGCGTGGGGGTGGGGGGGTGACAAATTAAAAAGCTTACAGGACACTAAAAAACAAACATATTAGAAACAATTATGGAAGGAGCCGCTAAGAGCAGGGTGCGCCTGTTGTTAATTTATTATGTATGAGCACTAAGGCAGACAGGCTGGCTTGTCCCAGCTTCTCCCGTTTCACTGTGCAGATGCCGGCTGCGAGTCTTCGTTAAAGTTTACTTCAGGTGGTGAATATCACATATCAGAACTCGACACCTGCGGCTGTGCACTCTGGAGCAGGCCAGGTCCTATCAGATTTATAAAAAAAAAATGTTTATCCATCGGGTTAATCAAGAAAGGTTAATTATCAAAAACTCTTGACAAGATGTGGGTTTTATTCCAACTCTGTTTGCTTTGTCGCATGCTACTATACAATCTATCAAAAGGAGGAAATGGCTCAATATTATGTATGTCCATACATAGACAATATGTCTGACCCCCACAGGGCCATTGATGTCACACACTTAACGCAGCTCATTTTCTGTCAAAGCTCTTGTATGTGAATGTGTTGAAATCGACCGGACGCAGCGACACTCCCGATTACTGTTGCATAAGGTGCTAAACCGACACAAGTCTAATCCAAGCTCAGTCCATGCTGCCTGCTGGGCTGCTGAGGCCTTGAACCAGAACTAATCAGACGTGTTTCTGAAAATAGTGAATGTGTGTTCAGCTTCTGGCCAGACATCCAGCTGGGGGCAATCACACAATTCTCTATATCTCTCTCTATAATTTATATCCATATGCAAGCGTACACAAATAAAAAATATATTGCGTATAAATATATGTGAGCTATTATTCTAGTAAATGTTCAAATGGTGTACCGGTGTACACACTCACACCCATTACATCCATCATTCCCACAGCTCCCTGTGCAGGTATTTATCCATCACTCTATCCACTGTGCCACGTAAGCACAGTATTAGGTTAATATTTCCATTAATGACATGTTTTATCTTTAAAAACACTCGGGAAGTAAAAAGACTGAAAGAATGAGATCTGTGAGGTCTGAAGGTCCTGGATCATGTTGCTGTGCAGAGCCAGAGCCTGTTACATGTCTGTGGATAGGACTGTTAGCTAACAGCAGTGATGTTCTTGTTTGAATTCCCCAGCAGCAGTTTCCACAGCAGCTGCTGTTACTGAGACAGATGATCGGCCGCTGCTCTTAATCTGGGTCTGTTCCAGTCAGAGTAGGAGTTCGTTTGGCAGTGCAGACTGCATGCCGGGAATGTTTAAATGCTGATTTCACCAAAAGCAGTCCCTTTGAAAACGTGTCTCACTTGATGGAGCATGGATTGCATTTTTTGAAAGGTTATGGCTGTGATTTGCCATATACCCAGGCTGCTCTCTTGTTGTTTATAAGTATGCTGCTTTTTCAAAATGATCTTGTTAGAGTACAGCAAATGTTTGAACGCTAGCATGTTTTGTTTTATAGGAGTGCTGGGCGCTCAGTGAGGAGAGACATCAGCCTTCTAAGTGTTTAACTGCCGTTGTCTGTCTTATCAAAGTATGTTATCTGCAAGCAAACAAGGCAACAAAGCATCTTGGCATGTATGAGGAGGGCACATATTTTGAGTTCTTCCCTGTTTGATAAGATGTGCACACACATACGCGTCTGTGGCTCATGCCCTCAGGCCATGATGCAGTCCAGATTAGCTTCGGATGGGAACATGAATCATGCTGAATGTGTTTGTGAGTGCAGAGGAACAATAAATACGCATACAGCCCTACAAAAGGAAAACACATGGAACCGTGTTTCTAGAAGCTTGTTTAAAGTTTAAACACAAAGTAAACACAGTTTATGACTCATTACTGGTGTTAGTGTTCCTATATGTCATGTGTAAGAGAAGACTAAGAGTCTACAGCCACGCTAGCAGCTCTGCGCGGTTGTACTTTGAGCTAAATGCTATGGTCAGCATGCTAACATATTCTTGCCTGGATGATAGTGGTGGACCAACTAACTGATCGACCAACAGCGCCCTCCCCAGAACCCTGCTGCTAGTGCGGCTAAACATGTTTTAGTGTTTCATTACGGAACATTTAACATTAAGCACATATTTGTTTTAAGTGTCTGATGAAGCTGTTTTGTTGCAAATCACTTACAAATCAGAAAGTACGTTCTGAAAACTTGAACGTTAGGAAACTGAGTCACTGGTGTTGATGGAGATGCTGCATCATTTGAAATGGCTTTCTTACTACAGAAAACAGTGGATGTTGCTGTACTTGCATTGAAGCAACATGAAAGGTGACTGCAGTGGTGACACGTGTGCTTTCTGTTTCGACAGAGTTGAATATGGAGTACAATCCATCAGACCATCCGCGGGCCAGCACCATATTCCTCAGCAAATCTCAGAACGATGGTGAGTCCTTCTACATTTAAACTCTTCACTGTCACCATGTAAGTCTGTCTGAGTCAAACACATTTGCCATAATAAAGTCTGCGATTCACACAGATTGCACTTAACAGCATCATGAAATACAACCAGGCCAGAGGCTCTGGAAAGATTTTCCATGGAGAAACACAGTATGTAGGAGCTCTGGTCTCAGAGCAGTTTCTTTGTGGCTAGCCGATGTCTGGTAATTTATGCCGTTGCCCAGAAGCACCTGACTGAGAGCGTCAGCATCCTGTGGGGAGTTCGGTCATACTGTGACAGAGGGAATATTAAAATGTTTCTTACAGCCATCAACACCACAGCATGAGATGCTCTTTCTTAGAGTCCTGGGGAACAAACACAAGACAATACAGGCTTAGTGATATGAGAAATGCTCCTTCCTGTTAAATGTAATCCTTAGCATCACACAGATTTTGGATGATTCTTCATGCAGAGGATTTGCATGTGCCATGTGATGAATATTCGGTCGGCCGCAAACAAACAAAGAAGGAATCAAATGTCTTGCGTTCAGAGGAAAAGCAGTAATTATTGTGGCTTGTCATTTGTAATATTTAGTCTTGTCTTGGGGGAAGAAATCACATGTTGGTGACCCACCCTCCCTCTTCCTCGTGGCTTTAAAGGGTAAAGCTGACCTTATTCCATTTTTATTTGTATCAATAAATCCCCAGAAGAGCACTAAATGAATCCTGTTAGCATCTATTGTCTGTGTAGTCACAGCCTGTCTTTGTGTGATTGAGCTCCATCGTGGTTCAGAAACACGTAACACGAAGGACTTTGAGCTGCATTTCTTGAAAAAAGGGTGCAACATTTGAGTAAATAAAGTTTTCAAGTATTTAGGTTGGTCTTTTCCTGGTATTTGTTGATAACAATACAAATATCATATAACACCAGCCTCATCCTCTAATTCACTGGGTTTCCAACCTCTTTGGCTCGTGACTCTTTTCAGCCAAGCAACTTGTTGTGACCCCTTATACACAGGCTACATACACCAATGAGCTGTGAGCAGTTCCACCAAAGACTGATGCTCCTTTCTCAAATAGTTTGTTTTAGCCCCAAAGAGGCAAAGTGCTGCAGTATTTTACAAGAAAAAAACAAACATCATTTTGTGAAGCAGAGATGTTTCTGTCTTCTTTCCTCGCTTGGTATCATCTCTTGGCCCCTCGGATTTACCTTGTGACCCCTTGGGGGGCCCTGACCACCTGCTTTACTTCTTTTCACAAGCAAGAGGACTGACACAGACATATGTTCTATATGTGAACATGTAACAATAATCAGAGTGGCGGTGGCAATGCTAACGCTTACTGTGTGTTCTCTGGATTATACTTTTGTATGCATGACGTTAAGAAACTCCTGCTGAAGTACAGCACGTTAGAACAGTATCCTGCTGTTGAGGATCAGTGTCTGTGCTGCACTTAAGGAATAAGGTTTTTGGTTCCTCTTGTTTCAGAGATGTCCTACAGGAATGGTGAGTAATCCTGAGTGTGACTGTCTCCCTCTAGTGGTCCAGCATCACCTTTTCTTCTTTCTGATGAAGCTCTAGTCGTTCTGCTCTCTAACTCCTTATTTAACTGTTACTTTTCAACACTACAAACAGCTTTTTTCCTGTGTTGTTAAAATGAGTTAAGTATTTCTGTTCTGTGTGTGTTGCTGGTTGATAACTGCTGGTTTTTGTATTTGTCTTTTTGCTGTTGTCCGTGCACAAGAGATACAATTTATTGAGAAAGCTTCTTTCTTTCTGCAGCGCGAGAAAACCGAAAACACCTCTTCATCAGTAATGTAAGTGTGCATCTGTTTCTCTCCATGCTTCTGAACCATGTTATTTTATCATCTTGTTCCTTATTTAAATGAAACGTCGAATTTACCGGTGATTCATTGCCTTCAGTCAAACTGAAACTGTCACATTCTGAGCTCACATGTCTCTGACTCCTGCTGTGCATGACACCCTGGCATGCTTTATGTGGGTCAGACAGAAACACGTACACTCTAATAACACTCACTGTGTGTGTGTGTGTGTGTGTGTGTGTTTGCAGCATGGAACGTTGAGGCGGAAGTACAGCTCCTGCTCCACCATCTTCTTAGACGACAACACAGTCAGCCAGCCCAACCTCAAATACACCATCAAATGGTAGAAACATGATAATGTAACATAATAAGATTATTTACAGATTTAAACATATTTAAACATATTAACACATATTATCTTTTTCCCCTTTACAGTGTAGCATTGGCGATTTACTACCATATAAAAAACAGGTGGGGATTCTCAGTCATTTTCAATACTTACAGTATTAAAGGGATATTCTTTATAGATTTATTTTGTAAACTTTACTGACTGCAATCTGGAATTTGAACAATTTGCACAGAACAATAGATGTGGAGTACAGATGCAGTATATGTAAAAGAAAAAAGTGAGTTCATTATGGCATATGTTTATAGTTTAAATTATGTCTTTTTTTAAAGATAATAAAAAAGAAATTGCTCTCATCTCAACAGCATGGGGTGTTGCTAGTTTGTCTTGATGCAGGTGAAATGTTGCACTAACAAAAACCAAAATACTAAATCAAAATATATGTTCCAAATTAATAAATGTTGTAATCAAGTCAATATAAATTAAATAATGTCACCTATAGAACAACAATAGCAATAAATCAATTAGTCACTATTCACTAGTCACTATAGACCCAATTTGACCCAATTTATTTTTCAAGATTGAAATTATTGAATGAAATGAATCATGTAGCAGTTTTTTTCTCCTCATAGGGACACCGATGGAGGAATGCTGCTCGATATATTTGATGAGAAGCTTCATCCTCTTTCAGTACGACTTTTGCTTTTTCACATTTTGCACAAATATTTAGTATCATGTATATTTGCACATCTGTTCAATTTGTTTCCATTGAACTTGTCTGCGTAGTCATTGTTCTTTTAAATCTCCTCCTGTGTGTTTGTTTCTACCCGTTTCCCTCCTTCTTTACACCCATGTCTTCACCTCTTTCTGCCATCCCTTCTTCCAGAAATCAGAGGTGCCGCTGGACTACGACCAACATGACCCAGAGCAGAAGCAGATCTACCGGTTTGTCCGGACGTTGTTCAGTGCCGCTCAGCTCACTTCTGAGTGTGCCATCGTCACTCTGGTAAGATTTTTTAACCTCCCATCTAATATTTTTGTGGAACATAACATAAAACACTCATACACATGTACATCCCGGGTGGATGAAAGAAAAAGTTTTGCCCAGTTTCTTCAGAAAGCTTTCCCTCGAAGGTAAAGTGCGACCTGCCTTAAACTGTGCCCGCACAAACACACAGAGTTCCTGTTGAGACCTCGGGGGAAGTTGCACCCTGATGTGTTGAGACAAGCCAGGGATGTGTGTAAATTGGTGATGAGACGGCGCATGTCGCCTGTGTGTGTCGCTGGGCCTCAGAGACAAGTGATGAATGTAGGGTGTCATACAGGAAACAATGGATGTATACTTCCTGACACCCCTGAGCGGAGCATGAACGACTTTGATTAGATCATCCGCCACTTTGAGAACTAATAAGGTCACGATGATAAAGGTCCGGACCTGTAACATTTGAAAATGTTTTTGATCTTTTTTCGTCCATTTAAATCATTGCCTATTACCTCACTTGAATGCCCAGATTTCAGTGAGGGCTCCTTTATCCGTGTTGTTCAGGTCTACCTGGAGAGGCTCCTGACCTACGCAGAGATTGACATCAGTCCGGGTAACTGGAAGAGGATCGTTCTGGGTGCTATCCTGCTGGCCTCCAAGGTCTGGGACGACCAGGCCGTCTGGAACGTAGACTACTGCCAGATCCTCAAGGACATCACTGTGGAGGACATGTGAGTATATTTGGCGTTAACAGATAAGATTGTTTTTATGTTTAGGACTTTGGTTAAGAATTAAGATTCATATTAGGATTAGTTCAGAACTGGAACAAAAAGGGTGACGAGGACGAATCCCTTGGCCTTCAGAAGACTGAAAACACAGCAAGCCACTGGTACTAATCCCTGGACACTTTAAAATAATGTGTGCAACAAATGAAAATCACTGTCCAGCTGCTGTTGACCCTGGAGGCGTGAACAGCGGACTGGGCATGAACACACATTTTCAGGGGGAAAAGTTGGATAAAACGCTGTGACTGCTGTTGATATTTTGTATATATTCTACATGTTGGGCCAGCTGTTCAGTCACGTGATGCAGAAACTCTTTCCTGAATGAACATCCGACTCCTTCCTCTCTAACAGGAATGAGTTGGAGCGCCAGTTTCTGGAGCTGCTGCAGTTCAACATCAACGTGCCGTCCAGTGTCTACGCCAAGTATTACTTTGACCTGCGATCGCTTTCAGAGTCCAACAATCTCAGCTTCCCCCTGGAGCCGCTCAGCAGAGAAAAAGCCCAAAAACTAGAGGTGAGACGCTTCCATTCAGCTGCACAGATTCCTGTGGAAACTAAATGTAGAATTTGGTTCCTTCATAAAAACCCTTTCCATGTCCTCCCTTCAGGCTATTTCCAGACTATGTGATGACAGGTACAAGGACGTACGGAGAGCTGCAAGGAAGCGCTCTGCCAGCATGGACAATCTATGTGGGATCAGATGGGTTCCTGCAATCCTCTCCTAACCACTAGTACTCTGCCATGTGCTGAACACTGGCGTCAGGCTGCAGACACTGGCTGGATGAGAAAACTCTAAAAACACACATTAGTGGAAACGGACCAACGTGGTTCTGTGAGTCCATAAACTTCGGTTCAGATAATACCAAGACGTGGAAACCTCTGGACCGCGCACCTTCAGACTGGAGGCTGGAAAGTGAAACCACAACTGTAGGTTCTGGATGAGAGGTTTCTAACCTGATGCCCTCACAGTGCCTCAACTCTTCTGTTCATGGAAGAGAGAAGGGAGTTCCAGGTCGTTCTATCATCTGTGGAGAACCACAGGACCACTGGACCATCCAAGAAAGTCCTGGACAAGACAGCCAGGAAAACCTCCCAGATGTTGATGACATTGTGAACCTGTCTTAATGTATTAGCACTCCGTTCAGTTTTCTGGTTTTGTCCAGATGAATATGTGTCTGGCTTAATTTGAAAGATTGGACACAACCTGCCTTTGAAATGGCCCTGCAACCTCACTTTGAAGCATATTATTTATTTAACTCGATCACGTGAACTTATGTGAATAGTTGCAGCTGCCTGAACCCATAGTACCTAGTACAGTAGTGTAGCACTGAAATTTCTACCGCTTATTTATTTCATTTGACAGGTTTTAGAATAATAAGCAAGTTTTCTGCTTTGGAAATCTTTATATTGAAGGTTTACAGTATTTCTAGAGTACCTCTCAATACTCAGGTAGTCCGTTTAACCCTTTGATTTACTGTGATGCTCCTCATTTGAATATATTTAGGGTAGAAACACAAATTATGACAAGTGATAAACAAATTATAGAGAGCAGGAGCCAAAATGAATGAAACATTGTGACAACATTCCCACAGATATTCCACACGGATACATTCCTATTTTGGGGACATAATTATGAGCTTAAATAAACAATTACTACCACCGTATAACATGAAATATAGACCGGAGCATGTTTTCTACAGGTTCTGATTCTGTATCGGTTACATCTTAACATGACTTGGTTATTAAACATGATTTTTAAGAAGCCCCATTTGAAGATTAGAGTAGAATCAGCAGACCTCTCTGCTGACATCTAGTGGGTATTTGAGTATTGCAGAAAACTATAATTCCAGGTTGTGGTGATTTAAATGGCCAGTATATTTAGCACTAAAATATACTGTTACTGTAAAACCCAAACAGAATAATCACGGCCGACAGCTGGGTGTCCTGGTCTGACAAACACTCTGCAGTGGATGCTGGTCTGTAGAGGATTTGATGAGGCCACTCAGCACTGCTGTTTTCTTCAGTATTATAGAACTAGATAACACATTAAATAGACATCTCCAGTCTCATAAGTCTCATTACACAGTACATCTACACATGTAGTCTTCTCTGGGTTAAAGGTTTCAACAAAAGTTTTTAAAAACCCAGTGAACTAAAATGTATTGGCATAAACCTACGAGCAAAGCTGTTCTGAGAAAGTCACAGTTTGGAGTTATCAGGTTTTAACACTTGCAAAGGAAAAGGGAACAGAAAGTTCACTTTTCAACTGTAGTCCAGACCAAAGAACCAAATGTGGGTGTGATTATAATTTAAGAACCCATAAGAGCACAAATCCTTTCCTCTCGTTTTGAGGAGGTGGTTTATTGTTGGAAACAATGACCACCAGTCATTTGATGACGACCTTTAGTTGTCACAAAAGTATGATCTTCCACTGATCTGGTGTCCAGATTACTAAAAGAATAGAATTAAGCCCCTATGGGTGTGTTGGTTCATCACACAGGTGTATTTTCATTGCCTTTAAAACTCAATAATTCAGCTGAACACACAGAAACTGAACAAATTAGAAATAATTTCAGCACACACGCGAGATTAATGCTGACTGCTGAGCCAAGCCTTTTGAAGTGTTGAAACTGCTGACAAATGGATTATTTTGTTTTGTACATTTGATTTCAGTTTGATTACTACTAGCAAATGTTTTCTCCCTAATTTTACTGAAAGCTAAAGCACTAAAATATAAGTGCTTTAAGCACTAAATATAATTATTTTGCAAATTAACTTTGCACAATGTATAAGGAGTTAAAAAAAAAGGTTAATTGTGAATTGATGTGATTTGTGTTTTTAATAAAAGAAAATGCTCTTGTCTAATAATTCTTGGTTTTTAAGTGATTTGCAGAGTTTATACATTTGACAGTGATAAAAAGATTATTTTGTTTCACAGTGACATTAATCCTAATCTGCCATTGACTTTAAGTGTCTGATTAAACTAATAATCACTAAATGCCTTATGATATAATTATTACCTTTAAAGTGAATTAGTGATTGTCTCAATGCCATTTAGATGTTGGACGTTTATGTTTATGATTGCCTATTACAAGCTCGACTGTCAGCTTCCAGTGAGGTTGACTGGTACCTCGACATCCCAACAATGCTTTGATGGCAGCCTGGTAAGAATAGCTCTCTCCCCAGGTCCTGGCCTCCGCTGACAAGAGTGACCAGCAGTAAGACGACATTAGAGGTGACTGTATTTAGTGGCGAGCTGTGACGGTCAGCGCTGTCGTTTGGGTTGGTCACTTTTAAAGAAGCTGTCCTGGAGCGGTTTGCGTTGTTTTCAGAGTTAGTGCTGAACAACGAGGACAATGGGAGCAAAAGACCTACTCTTCATCACTATCAGTCACAATGTCTCCTTTATGGGTACGTTTTTCTTTTGTACTTAACACTAGAAATGAAGCCGTGTTAGTACGTCGGTGTTTATCCTGTTGATGATTACACATCTGTTTAACCAAATAAACAGTAAATGTGAAGTAAAAAACCTGTTCTTAATCCAAGTTGTGATGAAGGAGGAGGAGTTGAAGAATACATTAAGATGATAAACTGTTTTTATAATGGATTCTGGTGCTTGCTAGTGATTTTCTTCATTACTTCATACTTGCTAGTAAAGTGAATTTTGTCAGTCTGGCTCAAGTTTTATGTTTTTGTCTTGGTCATTTTGTCTGATGATCTTGATGTTTCATATTTATAATATTTGTTCTGCTGTTTCATCACCATCATTGTGTCATGTTTGATACAGTTGATGTTTTTTCCTCGATGTAACCTATAACTGGCTGCTGCAATGACCCCATCACCCCACTGGGATCATTTAACTTACTTGATCACCTCTTTTCCATTACAGGCAAAACCTGGTGGATGTTGATGCTGGTTTTACGTCTGCTAGCCGTCCTGCTGGCTGGCTTCACCCTCTTTAGTGACGAGCAGGAAAGATTTATCTGCAACACCATCCAGCCAGGCTGCTCTAATGTGTGTTTTGACGTATTTGCTCCTGTCTCCGTCTTCCGTCTCTGGCTCTTTCAACTTATTCTCCTGTGTCTTCCCCATGTGCTGTTTGCAACCTTCGTCATACATAAGGTTTTGTCACATCCCTCTTCTGGAGGTTTCTACAGCAACAGGAGTCAAGGAGGTTCACCTTTTACCCCCGAGAACTCGAGCTCCTCAAGAGAACTCTCCTTTCATAAAGCTCCACTTCACGACCTCCCACGTGAATGGGAAGTGCCACGCTTCTACTGCGCTTACTTCCTGGTTGTAATTCTACGGATCTTTCTAGAAGTGGTTTTTGGAGCAGGCCAGTTTCTTCTCTTTGGTTTGTCCTTTCCCAAGAGTTTCCTCTGTTACGAGGCTCCCTGCACATCTGGGGTTGAATGCTACATCTCCAGACCAACTGAGAAGACCTTAGTGCTCAACTTCATGCTGGGCGTTACCTCCTTGTCCGTTCTGCTAAGTTTGGTTGACCTCGTGAGCTCCATGAAGGCAATGGTGAGATGGAGAAAGAAAAGGGAGATGTTAATAGAGGAGATGATTAAAGGAGAGCAAAGCAGTATGTTAACATCGACAACTGTGACTGAAGACAGCAATGTCCTTTTAGCCAGAAAAACCAGCCTATGTGGAAGCTCAAAGAATGAACTGGAAGATGAAAAACACGCTGCTGCTGCTGAACCTCTTCATACGAAGGTGAACGGTGGAACCATCCTTACAACTGGTGAATCCACGTATGACCAGAGGCCAAAAAGCAAAGATGTTCAGGCAGAGGCAGAGATGTGTCGGTCTCCCACTTCCATGAGCACTTCAGTACCAACTCACTTAGTCCTCCACAGCCAGCTGAGACCTCCACTATCCCCTCGCCCTGACCGGGGACCGCCACCAATCCCCAGCGTGCCAACACCCATGGGTGTCAAAAAGCTGGGCCAGTACACTCCTGTTGGGGCAAACTCAGGCCAACAGTCTGATAGCAGCGAGTCTCCAGACAAGAGGGCATGGGTGTAAAGGACTGGATGGTCATTGGACAAAAACTGCTGTACATCTACTTTTAAAGGGAGCAGGTTTTTATCTTAACAGTATTTTAAGCATGAATTTATTTAAAGAGTTGTTGTACTATAGAGAAAGATTTGATAGAAATTGTATAGCTGAACTAACGTATATTTTTTATTAATGATGAATCAAATGACTATGTATAATGTGAAAGGTGTCGCTGATAGTGACAAACCCACAGAGATACAGCATTTTAGCAACTTTTAGCTCATTGTGTTAGTTTTTCAAAATTCTGCTCTCATCAATCCAGCTGTTTTCGCTCTCATGAACCCGCTGGCATGAAGCATCAAATGATGTTGCACCATGTCTGCTACATAGGCTGTGGTTTGCTATTCGCCATAACAACTTTGTAACATGATTCTTACTTAGATTATGTGTTTTCAGCGTGTTCTGCTGCCCCCAAGTGGCCAAAAAGTCCATTTGTGTAGCGTGGAAATAAATGTCGTTTAGATTATCACAAAGAAACCTTGTGATGCAAACAGCTCAAGGTCTCACAGGGCATAAAGGTAACTAGACATGCAAATGACAATGCACCATGTTCATCCATATAGTAAAAGACAGTTCTAAACTTTCCACATGTTCAACAATGAATCTGTAATCAGCCACCTTGTCTCAACCTTCAAATTGTTTTTCGAGATGCTTTTGTTTTTATATGACAAACTGAAATGTAGTTTTTCTTGGTGCATGCTTACTGAATGCATGCAATGCTATTTCTTTGGAATAATGAAATGAATATATAATATATATTGTTCAGTAAAATGCAACTGCTTCACAATGTTTTAAGTTTGTACCGTCTGAGGCACGTTGGCTTAACACCCTGCGTTGTTTCGATCTTCACAAAGCAGTAGTTAACAGAGCTCAGCTGTTGTGTGGATGACTGAGTGCTGGCAGCCACAACAAGACACCCTGACCTGACCTCTGACCTCTCACCTGGACGACCCAGGCGTGACCTAACTTAAACCAACCCTACTGTTTGACCTGTATGTTACAGAAAGTGATTGATGATCACAGTCACATTTGACTTTACACTTGATAGAATCCTGTTTTCAGGATATTTTCTTATGTCCAAACAGTGTTTTGGGTGCAAAGGTTCAAAAAGGAAGGAGCCATAGTATAAAGGAAAGAACTGTATTATCAGAAAATGCTTCAGTGAAGAGAACATTTGGCCACATGCAATCAATCTGAGCTATGTGCTTTATTATTTTATTCTTTATTTTTAAAAGCATCGTTAACATCACGCTGTGACCACACATCTCTCTGCTGGAGTAACTGTTGAAATTACTGGAATACAAATGATATCTCCAGTTAGTGACTGATCAAAACAATGACAATAAATGCTGCAACACAACCCCTGAGACACATTACCTCTTGTAAGTGCAGCCATGACCCCAACACATGCCTCGTGCCCTTCTCAGTCTTCTTCTGCTGTAGTATTTTGGGGCAGCCGAGACCTGCAGAAACATTTGCAGGGTAGCCAGTGGTCGGTCGGGTGCTCAGAGAAAGGATTGTAGGGTCCTGTTACTGGTGGAGGTCAAGAGGTGGGACAAGCACACCTGCTGACCCTACACATGCGTCAACACATCCACACAAAACAGTGTCCCTAAAGTGACTGTTGTTGCTGAGCATCCCACAACGTGTCACTCACACAAACACAAACTATTTAGTTAGATGTGTCCTTGGCAAAACCCCAGCCACCATATCTGTCTCAACACACGGTGTAGTCATGATGTCAGCCATGTTCAAGGCACCGCTTTGTTGTGCAATCTATAATAAGATCATGTGGGACATTTTGTTGCAACAACGCTTTAAAACATGGGTTTATAAATAGGACTTTTTATTGGCATGTTTCACAGGTCTAAAACGCAACAAAGAGACACTACATGGCCACAGGAGCATTACACCCATATGTTTTAACAGTGTCCAGCAGATTTAGTAACCATGAAAACTACACTGAAAGATCATATATAGGTAGATGTATGGAGTTATAGCATTATTAACCATAGTTTGTTGAAATCCACATTTGCAAAGAAATCCTTCAAATGTTGGCCCATGAAATCCCCCCCCCATAGATAATCTGTGCCTTCATTTCTCACATATCCTGAGGATAGTGCTGCTTTTACTGCCATCTAGTGGTCAGAGGAAACTATTGCAGTAGAAAAAGAATGATCCAAGTAACATTTGCAAGAAAAGAAAACAAAAGCCTCTTTCTGGAAAGGTATCAAATGATAACATTTTCTGTGCTGCTTTTTCCATATTAAAAAGATCATATATAATATTTCATATACATGTTTGAGAATCTTGTTGTTTCTATTATTCCTTTAAAAAAAAAAATGTTCCCATTGATTGAGCATTCCTTGAAAGAAGTCATTCTAAAACTGAAAGGATCCAGTCTGTAAAAGAGTTGAAATGTTCTGTTAAACATTAGTTTTAAATGTAAAACTTTGATCTCTTAATATCATTGAAACGGTTCTGTTAGAACTGCTAGATGTCTCATTCAGAGACTAAATGCCTCATGTGTGCACTCAGTGTTGTACAGCTGTGTTCAGACATCCAGACAGAGCAGAATATTGTGAGTTGGTGCCTTCGCTCTCCATCGATCTGCTCCTCAACTGAAGTTAGCACCAACATGCGTCCGCCTCAGGTGCAGTAACGCACTCCGATCTCAGGGGGGGCAGACGGAGGAGATTGAGAAGTAGGAGGGAGATCTCAACATTGTCCACAACAGCACTTCAGAGAAGATGTCAGAGGCATCAGAAATATTGATTACCCAGCATCCTCTTCACCTCTGAGGTTGTAGTTTAGATGAATGTGGGCGATGGGTGGGTGGGGTTTCTCCCTGATGGCTACGGCTCGGCAAAGAAAATCCATTCCATCTTTCTTTGATGTTAATGATAGAGGGATAGAGCGGTGGATAAAGAGAAAGAGTTGGTTTTCTGCAAAGGTCTGAGGTCTTGTCTTTGCTTTGACTTCTTGTCCACAGATGAGCTGCTTAAGGAGTGTGTGGCTGACAAAAGACATGCTGCTCTTGTAAATACTTCTACAAATATCAACCCCAACTGCAGAGATTTGAAAATCTGCCTCGCCTCACCTGTACCTTGGAGAAAGCTTACGGTCTTGTGTTTGTCATTTATAAACACCAATTAAATTAATTTTACAACCTTGGAACAATTATCTTCTCTCACAGAGCAGATTAAAACTCATGCTCTGTTCCTGCAATTTCTATCAAAGGGATACTAGCTTGGTGTTGACCAAATACATGAGTGAATACTGGACTTATATTTATATGGATTTGTAAAAAGACAAGTTTGATCAACTTAAAAGGTGATTATACGTCATGCTGTGTGTGAAGCCTACAGCTTGTTTCTGCTGCACATCACCAACTATATTCTCTTTCTGTGATTCTTTTCTTTTCTTCGTGTAGAGTCATGTGGTGGTTGACCCCAGCATGCTTTGGGTCATCTGTCCATCACGAGGCATGTCAGGTAGGCCTAGAGGGAGTGCACTGTAAATCAGCTGTGACATGACAATGGCTGTCATTGAAAGCAAAGTGCTTTCCAACCAGCTTCGTAAACCTTCTGAACTGAGAGACTCCCACTGCTACGTGACCTTTAACGGCCGCTGTAAGCCATTAAGACTTCTTAACATGATTTATTCCAAACCAGCTAATTCAAGACAAATAATTAGATCATTAGACAAAGATGGCATTCATAAACATCCTAAGTGGAACCAGTGTAGAAGAGCTGGGCTATCTGGATTTCACCAATAGGATCCCTCCGTGATGAGCTCTTCCTGTAACGGCAGGTCAGCGCCTTGTTTATGTTGGAAGGAGATGGATCAGGCACAACCTCTCAGTCCATTTCCTCTGTTCACTGTTTTGCTCTCAGGCTCAAGGGGACATGCCCACGCCCCCTGCCAACACACACACACACACACACACACACACACACACACACACACACACACACACCACTGGAGGAAGAAGCTAACTTGTCACGTGGTTAATAAGCAGTGGCAGAGCAATTTGTTCTCATTAGACAGAGCAAACAGGACCTGCTGTCTCTTAATTTGATGAATGTAATTATTGAGGGAGACAAATCTGACATATGTCAAAGTTGTCACAATTAGACCTCTGTAGGAAGTAACTTTGTTTACCATTACAATTAAGTGGGTTTGCACAGCTGAGAATGTGCCATTTAACAGGTCATTTAGTGCCAAAGCCAGGAAGATAAAAGTAGATCACTTTACTGGCATCAAGCCTTTAACCTCTTCTCCATTATCTTTTCAAACATCCCAAATAGTTCAGAATTAATTTGGGGATTTTAGGCACAATATATAGAATATTTCAGTTTGATGCATCAGTGCAGTCATTACGGAGTTTGGGATTTGAATACTCATGTGTAGCTTTGAATATTAAACGGAATATTTTTACATGACATTAAATACACTTATAGACGTGTATTCAGTTATGAAGTCGTGTTTTATGTGCTGTACTGGTGGCTACTGTGTCATTTGACCACAAGATGGCAGCATAATACACGGAGTTCAGTCTTCTCCAGAGTCTGGAACACACCAGGTTTTGTTAAGCGCATCAGTTTTGTCATTTGAGTTTATTAATGACTAAAAAACTATACATAGCAGGAAGACATACGACATACAGTATTTGCTCACGTTAGTGGCAAAATAATCCCCATTTCAGCCAGTACACACAGGCGTTTAACATTGTAATTTAGTGATGATACTGACAGTTTAAGTGCATGCCACACACGCGCAGCGCAGTGTTTACGCACGAGCAGTAACAATGTCTGTCCCTCCTCGCTGACGTCTCAATTAAAATCCTGAGGTATGTAGAATCCACCTTTTTAAGAGTAACCTGAACGGTCCACTTCAACGTGCAAGCATCAGTGCCATTTATGACTAAGCAGATATTTGCTCTAAAATGTTGCAGAAACTGTGGTCAGGTGGATTTTTACATGTTCTAATGATTCTCTAACTAAACGTAGCTTCTGGTGACCTTTGCGTCACTAACTGAAATTATTGTAACAAACTGATCAAAAAAGATAAAGTATCTCCCTGTACTAGCACTGATCCTGTTCGACTTAAAGAGTAGGTGAAGTTAACTAAACGTGTAGACTAGAATAAGTAAAACGTGGCATATTTAGCCCGGATCAGGGGTTTAACAGAGGACAAAAGTTAATGACGGGAACGAAGCGCCAGGGGCATTAAACTGAAGAGACCACCTGTAGGGACCCTGTTGCCATGCCGATGTTGTTCCCTGCGTCTCACAGCACGTGAATCTGCAGCACCGGGGAGGGTTAAAAGAGTACAAATCCCATGTGGCCCCGGGCCCCAAATGAATCTCTAACTGTCATAACTCAGCCATTACGCACTGAGATAGAGATCTTATCAGCCACGGCAGGCGGAACATCAGCCCAAAGTGTTCAGATTGTGTTTTAAATCACACATTACAACAACAGAGTTTTAACATTTGACAGAGTTCAACCTCACAACAAAGTTTTGGCGAGAATGACCAAGACGCACAAGGAGAAATTCAATAAAATTGTTTTATTCTCAAAATAAAATCTTCTATCAAAGTGGAAATTATACATATTTACAACCTCATAAATTTTCATATACAAATGTACAATTTATGTACAGCAATAATTATATAAATACACTTTACGCGCCAATGCAACCCGTATGAGACAGTATTAAGGCATTGATTAATGTACGTGTAAATCCCTCTTGCAGAGAAGAAGAGCTCAGCGATGGCCGCAGTTCAAGCAGAGCAGTCTCATTGTGAATCCTATGTTTAAGACACAGCGGTTCTTTACAGTAAGAAGTGCCTCAGCTATACCATGTAACCTATCGACAAGGCGGATCTTGTCGGCTGTGCGCATTCAATTAAGCCCAGATAAGACTCTGCATTCTTCGGTGCCAGGTACATTGTTCTGCTGCTGACAGTCTCATTATTTAAAAAGAAGCCATTAGGCGCTCATTAATGTGCTAATTACAACACGCTGATGGACAATCCCAACACAATTAGTCACCCCCCCCCCCCAACCCCCTCTATTCAAACCCACGGGCGTCATTTGGATAAGGCAAGGAAGGAGCACTTTCCATAAGTATTAGTCCAAACTGATCTTCGAACCTTTTAAAGGAGCGTGGAGCAGAAATGACCACAAATTCAGAACACTGTTCACATTATGGGGTGCTCGTGACCAGAGTTTCATCTAAACTGGCAGTTTGGAGACTCACCTTGAAAACTTTACCAACCAAACATTTGAAATCAGTCTTTATGCCACTTTGTCCTTGAAAAGAGCTGATCCGCGCTGGGTTTAAGTCTTAAGTGTCAAATGACATAAGATGCATTTGAGCGAATTCAAACCCGGGACAGTGGCATCTGTTTGGGGCAGGACACAGAGCTGGCGGTCCCGGACCTCCAGGTCAGTCCCGTGCTCACGTCACTGTACATGGAGCCTGCGGAGGCTTTGCTCCCCCAGCAGCACCGCGTGCAAAAAGTCCTCCAGGAGTCCAAGGTTTTCCCGGACCAGATCCAGGCTCCTGACGTGATGCCCACCAGGAGGCACATAAAGTATTTCAACATGAACACAGCGTAGTCCGGCCTTTGCCTGTCGGGGTCCGTCATGCACGTACAGTTGTGCGTAATTTCCCACGTCTGTCTGTTATGCTGCTCGTAAAAGTAACACGCCACGATGACCGTGGCGGGGACGGTGTATAAAACTGTGAAAACTCCGATCCGGATCATCAGCCTCTCCAGTTTGTCAGTTTTGGTGCCACCTTGTTTGATTACGCTCCTGATCCTGAACAACGAGACGAACCCGGCCAGCAGAAACATGGTGCCGACGAACAGGTAGATCACCAGCGGCGCCAGCACAAAACCTCGCAGGTTATCCAAATTCTGGTTGCCCACGTAGCAAATCCCAGCCACGGAGTCTCCGTCCACAGAGCTCAGAGCCAGAACTGCGATGGATTTCATGCTGGGGATGAGCCAGGCGGCCAGGTGAAAGTACTGCGAGTAGCTGGCGATGGCCTCGTTCCCCCACTTCATACCTGCGGCGAGAAACCAAGTGAGAGACAGAATGACCCACCAGATCGAGCTGGCCATGCCGAAGATGTAGATGAGCAGGAACACGATGGTGCAGAGCGCAGGACCAGTGGTCTCATAGTGGATGTGTTCAGCGCCGTTGTCCCTGTTGCAGGCCACTTCCTCGTGTCCGGCGATCAGCCTGACGATGTATCCGATGGACACAAACATGTAGCAGGCGGAGAGGAATATGATGGGGCGCTCTGGGTACTTAAACCTCTCCATGTCGATTAGAAAAGTCGCCACAGTTGCGAAAGTGGAGATGAAACACAGGACGGACCACAGGCCAATCCAGAAGGCGGTAAAAGTCCTCTCTTCCTGGGTGAAATAGGGGTTGTGGCACGGCATGGCGCAGTTCAGGATCTGTCCCGTCTTGACGCGGTTGTGCAGCGGGTGGCTGTCACCGGCCACCGGCACCATGGGCGCGCGGCAGAAGCATCCCGGCTCACACGGGGACGCTGCTGGTTTGTGTTTCCCGGGGACGCCTCGGCCGTAGCTGTTCTTCTTCCTGGGGTTGTACGGCTTCAGGGGCCGGTTGGTCGGCTTTGCCACCACGGGAGAAGCAGTGGTGGTCTGGCTGCGGTTGTAGTCCATGCACAGCGTGTCCTGGTTGCCTTGCTCGGGCAGCAGATCGCACCTCATCCGGTCTGGCCACGGGAAGCCGTACTGCCTCATGAGCGGAGCGCAGCCCGCTTTGGCCCGCTCACACACGCTCCTGCACGGCGGCAGAGGCTTCTTGTAGTCCTCCAGGCAGATCGGCGTGTACATGCTGCAGAGGAAGAAGCGCAAGTCCGGGGAGCACTTTATCTCCACCAGCGGCCAAAACTGGTGCACCTCCAGGCCGGCTTCGTCCTGCGTGTCGTGGTTGAACTGGTTGGGCATGTAGGTGTTATTGTAGCCGATGCCTTTGCACAGAGGCACGGAGATCTCCTGGCACTGGAGCTCCTTGGCCGCCATGCAGCCCGTTCCGTGCAGGACGAGCGTAAGCATCACGCACCATCCCGGGATGCTCCTCTCCATCGTTGCTTTCTGTGCGCGTTTCTTCCTCGACAAAGTGCCAGCGAACTTGCGCTTTGCAAGTAGGCTGCAAGTCCGATTACTCCAGGGATGCTGCTGAACTCATGCTACAGCGCAGTTACTGTGATCGGTTTCATCCAACAACGCGCGCTTGACTTTCGCACAGGCTGGGATACTGTGTCCTCTCTCTTTGTGTGGGTGTATCACCGTGTCTCACTCTGCATGCTTTACTGACGGTGGGTGCGATGGGTTTTATACGGGAGGCGCGAGGACACTCCCCCAGCATGGGCGGGGAGGGAGAATAAGTCAATCAAGGGTTCCTTCTATAGGTGTTTGTTTAAAATGTTCACCCTGGAGGAAGGGCTATAATCACTTTGTCTCTGTTTAACCCCCCAAATACACACACACACACACACACACACACACACACACACACACACAGACACGGTACAGGGAAAGGGGGAGGTATAATAATACAATAGAGACATTAGGAGAAATGTAATTAGGGATTCACCAAACTCTGAAGAGCGTGCGAGGAGGTTGGTGTAGATAATGAAAGTTGCTTTAAAACCTCTTTATCAAATATAGGTACTACATATTTGCAACCACATCACTTCAGCTCTTTCTCTGTGCATATTGCTTGTAGAAGATGTGTATTGAGGCATTATCATTATTATTATTAAAATGTTCATTATTTGGACATAATTCTTATTTGTTAAAAAATGGAACATGAACTCGACAGTTATAAAACCTTAAATGTATAAAGTAACATTGGAGTATTTATAGTTTAGATATCTGAAAATAACATGTTGCACAACTATTCACCTTGATAGATCTTTATTACGCCATAGTCTTGCTCTGAAAGTCACACCGGTTTATCATAAGTGTTTTATTTTGTTTAAATAAGTTTAAATAGTTTAATGTCTCTTCTTATCTTCTATTTCCCACTTCGAGTTGTGATGTTGTTGAAATGATCTTTTAAAGAATGTACATCCGGGTCAGAGAGGTCAAATTGTTCCAAATTTACAAAGAAGGTGCAGTAAAATACTTTCACAGTCACTGTTAGGGTTCAGAGTCCTTAGTTACTTGCCTCCATTTTCTTATTTTCTCCAGAGCCAGTTCCAGAGTTGTATCATAGTGAATTCTTGCCAAGTGTAGTGAGGAAAAAAACAGTTTCCAGCCTCTGTGTAAAAGCAGGTGGACACACAGATTCCCAGTCCTTTAAGAGAAGTCTTTTGGCTGAAACCCTGATGCTTCATTATCCTGCAGAGTTTATGAAAAGCCAACTTATCAACCATTCATCGTCACATGGTTCTGAAAGCCACAAGTGGAGCACTAGTCTGATACTGTCCGTCATTCACCCTCTAAGGAAGTGAGTGACTTCCTGTCTCCTCTGTGAATCTGACAATGCACCAGAATGTGCATGTGGAGTTGGATGTGTGTGAAAGAATGTGTTTATATGTTTATGTGTGACGGTATGAGAATATGTCTGCATGTCTGTTTGGATGTAGGAGAAGTAGAGGGAGAATGTGTGTGTGTGTGGTACGGGAGGTTAATGTGGCCTTGTTAACCCACAGCAGGGGGTCGTCTTGGTCTAAAGGGAGGGGGGTGGGGGCTGTTTGTCTTAACGCTGGTGCCAATGTTTCACTCAGAGCATGCTGGGCCGGCAATTACTGTGACGCACCCCTGTCCCAACAAACAGGGCCGTGTGTGTGTGTAAACAGTTTTTGAGCTCAGCCTAAAGAAAATAAGCTAACACGGGCAGATGCAGCTTTGTGATAGCACTAATTAAACTCATTCACACTTCTTATTGGATTCATCAGCTTCAAATGGAGCCGAGACCGTTTGGCTTCTCCCATCTCCTCATTGTGTGGTGAGATTCCCTTGTCAAGTTCAAATCCCACATTTTCCCAGATGTTCCCTCTATGTTCTGTTTAACGTACAGTCCTCGGTTTGGATAAGGAACAATCCTTTAACCGTTGATTCCTTAGATGCTTTTGGTACACTTGAGCTCATTTGAGAGCTTACAGCGGACTCTTTATAAGTGCTTAGACTGAAACGTGTGCTTTCCAGTGCTCACAGGTGCTTTGGCAGTCAGAGATTGAACCAGCATCTTGTCAACTTGTGAGCAGCCTCCATTATCACCCTGCCAGCTACTCCACACAGTAACAGACCCAGCAGACCATTACCCAAAAGACCTCAAGCTGAAGCCAGTGTGTGTCCTTCTCCATGGAGGCGTCCTGGCAGTTCTTCCTGGCTCCATGTGAGTCTACCCTCTACATTATGTTGGTCTCCCAGACATCGGACTTCACTGTTAAGAGTGTTTGAACTCTTTTAGCATGGTTCGTACGCTTTCTAAAAGTAAAGTCCAAGCACTTTTCAAGCACTAACAACTGACCTCCACCAAACTTTTCCAAACTCTCAAAGCTTTTATCTTTACGTCTAAATTGTTACTATAAATGCAATTGCGAAAAAATTAAGTTTACAGGCTTCCTTAATACCCACAATGTATATCTTCACTTTGTTTGTTTGACCCACTGTTCATATTAACTTTGATTGTATGTATTGATCGTGATTATTTAATGCTTCCTTATTTCCAGAGTAAGGAATCAACAGAGGACTTTTCTAGCTATGAAGACAGAACTCCTTTTAGATTGTTAAACTTGATATATAAAAGGAATATATCCCAATTCAAGCATGTTCCTAACCATGAAAACATAATGGTTAACATTAAGCATTCTCCATTCTGTAGCTTTAGGTTTCCAGATAGCTCACAATGTCAGCAGTTTTCAGGTTTACGTTCATACCGCCCGTCATTTTGTCAGAACAAGTGGAACATTTTTCTCCTGGTGGAACGAGACTCCTCAGACATTCCCATGTTCATGCAGGGACTTTTCCGGGGCCGATCCAGATGCCGTCTCCAGCTGAGCTGTGAACCGCAGGTGAAAGCCGTAGGATACAGGTGCCTCCTCCTCCCACCAGGGCGCACAGAATAGCAGACTGAGCATCGGTTACACCTATCGCTGTCTATCAGAGTGGAACCCGTATTGATTAACAAGGCTGATAGACTCGGTGGCCCCAGCCACCAACTGTCGACTATGCCTCCTGCCTTCTGTGTGCACTGGCGATAGTGGGTTTAGGGTTACGCGCTGGCCCCCTGCATACCAAATTTAAAAGGGTGGAAATGGAATTACTGCATCTGTTTAGAAGTCCATTTCAGCATTCTCCAGGCTGTCCACCCTTCCACTCCTCTATCTAACGTGCCCCCCCACAGATTCTCCCAGGACTCTCAAAGTTCATGACGCCAAAGAAAAAGCAGAGGGAGGTGGGGAGGGGGTTCTCACAGAGTTACTGAGGCGTGCTGTGAAACTCTGAAATGTTTGTCTTTGTAACCTTCTCATGGGAAGTTTGGGCTTTTGATACTCTCAAACTTTCCTTCCTAGAACACATTATGCTAAATTTGAGTTGATGAACATTGTGTTGATTAACGTTGGCTTGTGCCATTGTGGGGATGCACAATATATCCAGGCTAAGTAAAGCTTTATTTAAACATTTAAATACACAGTTCAGCACAAACACATGCAAAACAAAAGGCAAGTACATCAACTTAAAAAGATGTTACCTGCCGGCCACACCCTCTACCTCTGATCCTGGGCCCTCCTCACCGGCCGCCCCTCCCTGAGTGCTTTCTCTCTCGCTCCTGTGTGTGTGTGTGTGTGTGTGTGTGACTGAGTGAATGGAGACAGGTGTGCTGGAGTTCCAGCAGATGCAACCACTTCCACAATCAAGACCTCTGATTATACTCTGCTATTTCCACACTGCTAAATTGTAGTCATGACTCGTCAGTCTGTGTTTCCAGCCCTTTATTTGTGCTAAATTTAGTTTGTTCTTGTTGTTAGGCTCAGTTGAACTCTTTTCCCTCTGCCCTGCAGTTCTGCCTGCTCCGGTTAATTCAGCCACCACTTCCAGCCTAATCCTGGTTTTCTGCTGCCAGCCCAGTTCCCAGAGTCATTTGGAATAAACACCCTTTAAATCACATTCCTGTCTCCTCATTTCTGCATCGTAACAAAAGAAAGGAAATACAAGCGAGTCTTTAGTAAGAAATTTAGATTGAAATCAATGATAATACGAGAGGTTAACAATTCCAAAGTTCTACGAGCACAGACAGTTAATGCATGGTTTTTAACTTGAAACCAGGCTCTGGGGACACTCGGTAGACACTGGTTAGCTAGCATGAGATTGTATAGGCATGGTGCTCTTCCAAACTGCTGCACCAATTCTGTAAGTAAACACACTTTGATTTCTTAATGCATGTCGACTGATCAGGATCCACCATTTGCCAGAGTTGGGACACACTCCCTCCCCTGACCTGCTACTGTACCCTGACTACTTCCTCTGGTGCTTCTGGCATTAAATGGTGTGATACTGCAGCTGTGTGCCATGTTTAAGTGTTGTTTGCTGGCTGGTAGAAATCCCACCATGTCCAACCTTTCTCTTTGCGTAATGACAGTTGACCTGCTGGAAGTTAATGACAGGAAGTGTTGTTGGGATATTGTCCAAAGTATTAGTTGCAGTTTGCTTTGCTGAGACGCTGTTGGCGGTCTCGCTTCGTGCAGCTTGTCGCCCAGTTTTGTACCAACTTCAAAAACAAATGCAAGCCAGAGAAAGAAATGAGGGCCTCAAGAGATTTTCAGCAGCTATATTTCAAACTTGGATTTCCTCTAACGATTACATAACAGAACTAATGACATTGCTTTAGATAGTCACCTTCTCTTAACACATCAAAACAAGTCTTGATCTTCCCAATTCCTCATTCTGCAGTCGTCAATAACCAACCTGACCCAGTTTCATGGAACCCAACAACTCCTCCTGAATCTCCTTCTGAAGCTGGCAATTAAATAAATATTTAATAAAGTGTCGCCTCGGTCCCCAGGGTAATTTAGCTGATTTAAAACCTCATGTGTGCATCGGAGAAGAGGCCTGAGTGTAATTAGATCTGATGTATGACTTCAAGATAAGAGGTGCACCCCCCCATCTCCTGAAGATGTTTACTTTCTTTAAATTTGGACGCAGCCTTTTAGACGCCACCCTTGATCTCGGAGGGAATGTTGCTGTCACTGAGTTCTCACTGGACAGATAAATAATCAGTGTATAAATAACTATATGAAGTTTCACAAATGTATGCATCCATGTTGGGAAAAACGATTCCAGCCAGACTTTGGAAACGTCTTGGTCTGAGGATAACTCGCGTAGCACAGCTTGTAACTGCAACACAGAGTTTGAGTACCCTCTGGTCACAAAACCTGATTGACATGTTCTTCAAACTGTTGATATTTCCATGAAACTCAATGTTTTGACCAGGAGACTGAAGGAGAAACTCCCTCTCAGCAGTTTGTTAAATGTTTTGAGTGCCTCATTATGGAGTGGAAGTCTTTAATTTTATGGTTGTGACCGAGGTGAAATTTGAGTTGATTCCTCCCTTCCTTCCTTCCTTCCTTTCTTCCTTCCTTCCACAGGTTAGATTCCTCCACAGCTAGCTGTGTGTTTACTTAAAGACCAACTACTAATCAGCCTGAGGTAGGATGTGAGGCTTAAAGCAGTCACCCTTGACAGCACGCACACACACACACACACACACACACCCCTGACAGTGTCCCTGTGTTGACAGAGTGTGTGTATTGTATTGGCTCACCTTCCTTCCGCCCATTAACCAGAGCAAACAGTGACACAAAACCCTCCCATCCAATCAGTCTACTGCTGGGCAGGATCGTGACAGCCGGGTCTGTTAACCAACCTCCTGACACACACACACACACACACACACACACACACACACACACACACACACACACACACACACACACACACACACACTGGATAAGATAAGATCTCAAATATAAAATAAGCTTATATGTACCCAAGATCCACCAGCACAAACATTTGGTGAAGGATGGGCCAGTCTCTCTGCTTAATTTTAACACATGATTATAGTGGGGAGCATCATTTAAAAAAAGATACTTTGAGTGTCAGATAACAAATCATTTCACCCCCATTGTGTTGAATTGGTGGCAAAATCTCAGCAGTAAAGAGCTTTAAAAGTATCTGGTCAGTGTAAATGCACGGGGTGAACTGCTGCAATCTGGAAACACAGCAACATGTATAAAATAAGTTCAACGGAGCAGAAAACTCCAGCAATCAGACACATAACCTGGTTTGGTAGAGAGGATGCAGGTGGGCAATAAAATGAATACACAAACTGTCGGTTCTAAACATTTATCAAAGTTTACGAAGTGACTTCCAGGTTTAAATTTGACTTGTGTTTTTTCCCACAGCTGTGCTTGTTTTCAGTTTTTCTGTGCTATATTATTACCAACATTTCTGGCATATTCACATTCTGTTTTCTCTTAAAATAAAGTGATTTACATAATAAAAGACTAAACAGTTGGCTTGTCTGATGGTCTAACTGCTTGTGTTTCTTGCCCTGTCTGACTTTTTTTGTGGAGATGCTGCTGTGTTCCCACATCTTATGACTTAACTTAGACAAAGAAAATATAACCCAAGTTTTAATGAATCAGAACCATTTGTATAAATCAAAAAATGTTTGGGTGGAAACGCTTCCTGGACTCAAAATTAGTTGGGGGATACCTGCAGACCAAAAATCACAAGAAAACCTCAAGGTCCTCTCTTTTACACCATTAAAATGCCGTCATTGTTATGTCATGGTCATGTTAAACACGTCTAAGTTAACCACTGGACTTGAATGAGAAATTAGGTGAATAACTTGCAAAACTCATGCACAATTGTTAATTTAACTAATAATTTTGGAATGGGGCCTCAATGTGTTTCTTGCCGTGGAAATAAAAGGTCTGACCATTTGTCTCCGTTTGTCCCCTACACCCTCCATAATCCCTCCATCCCTCCATACTGTAGTTTAAATTTGGAGGGTGCCAGCCACGCACGGAGGGTGTTACCACGAGCTCTTCTAAATTGCTACTTGTTCCCTCGGTGTCATTAAGACCCTGGAGCGACAGGAGGCCTGTTCTTAAATTGCTGCCACTGGAAACAGCAGTGGCATGTTTATAATTACGCTCCTTCTTCAGCAGCGATGACGTCTTCTTCGTGGTAAACACGCTCGTTTGGACGACTCTGGTCCAGCACAGACCTGAGGATTCATTAAGAGCTGTGACGACAGCCTCGGAGCTCGGTTGGCTGTGTTTTACGAGCGTCTTTCACCTCAGAGGGAGTCTGGCATCGAGGCTGCGCTGAGACAGCGACGCGGTGGGAAACGGCCACGTTCAAAGCCATTAGTGTTCCATTAGTGTTTGGCCTTCAGGAGTGACAGAGGCGACACACTGCACCTTTCTACATCTGACTGCCCTGCCATGTGTGTCACAGGTCATTTAAAACTAATTAACTCTGTTCTTGATTGAGCAGTAAGTAATTATACAAGTAGAGGCTGTTTTTAGGAAGATTTAAAGCTCTTTTTGAAAGTACAACATATTTATTTTACCATCACACCATCAGAATTAGACTGACAAATCATCACTTTTTAAGTTGATGTGGCAAACTTGTTAGCAAGCAGTAGCTTATTTACACCTGCAGAAGTTATCATTAACATTCATTAACATCGTGTTTTTTATGAATGAATATTCAGAGGAAGATACATTTGTGATTCTTTTTCGTAAGTAAAAGCCAACAATGAGCCCTCTTCGTGTAATGGAAACATCTTCTGTGAGACAACACAATGCAGTACTGATCAGATTCTACTAAAAAGAGCTGAAATCACATACAAGTGATACATAAGATGTCATTGATCTAAATGTTGTTTGACTGTAAACACAGGTATTTATCATTTGACACCTCAATTAGAGCTGTGTCTTTGAGAAGCTTTGACTGACTCCTCTTTCTTAAATTTACACTTGATGCCTTAAAAACACCCACCACTTCATCAAATGGAGTCTTGAACATTTGGAAAGATCAACTTCCCTGAAGTACTGAAGCCGTGAGTGTAAATGTTTGAAAAAGAGATAAGTAGCCTAGCATTGCTTTAGTGCCTGGGCCTTGTCCTTTCCTTCTCTGGGAATTGGGGATTTGGCAGATTTCCCTCATCTTAGAGGAACTAACCTTGCCTTTTTTTCTTCTTCTTTTCTTTATACCGCTGGTAAACCTGTTGGCCCCTTTTACTGCTGTCCTTCTACCTCAGAATACTTGGGGCAGTGAAGCTGGAAAAGCCATTTAGGACGGATATCAGATGATGTGTAATTTGGGCTTAAAATAACATGTGCTCAGCGTGAGTCTGAAGGCTGGGCTTATTTCCTGGAGGGTTTAAGTGGCCTCGTTTTACTCATTTGGTAAAAATCTGACTAACATACACATTTGTACAGACAGGTTAATAAACACTGACACACACACACACACACACACTCACACACACCCACCCACCCACTCAGGAAACACACACTCAGAAAGACATCCCACACACAAATACACACATCTGCACAGAGGGTAAACAGTCAGCCATGCACACACTCTCTCTCACACGCACACACACAAACACACACACACACACACACACACACACACACACACACTGTTCCCTGCTAATATTTAGCTCCTCCTCAAACGTATGACAAATGACAATTTATAAGCTTATATGTGTGACTATTTCTTTACGGCCTGCATTTACGGCAATGCATGCATTTCTGTAGGAAGTGTGAACATATACACAGCATTAAAATATACCCTAGACATGAGTTGTATGTATTAATGTAATTTACTGAAAATGAAATATCCAGCTCATATTGTAAGTGTTCAATCAAGTAGACACCACTGACAGCATTCATTTGTAGATGTGTCTGTATCAGGAGGGAAGTTACATTAGATTTTGAGAATTTCTCCCATTCCACCTTCAAAATATGGACAAAGTGGAGGGTGTTGGCTGCTTTCTGAGGGCAGCGTACATGTATTTGTACCTGAAGGATCGACGCATTCCACACGAAGGTGATGAGTCGACCTTGACCCAGACGAAACCTGGCAGCAGCCTCCACCCAACCCGTCGACCAACCCACACCCATTGTCAACCCAAATCCTTCAGTCCATACACACACACATCGACAGGCTCACAGTAAACTTAGAGCGCTCCCGCCTCCCCCCAGACAGACAGGGCTGAGTTATTGGGGTGAACGTGGGTCGATGTGCGAGTGAGGAAGGAGGAGGAGATCAGATGGTGTAAAGACGAAAAGGTGGGTGTAAGGAGGGAGAAGACGGGAAACAGGGAGGGAGGGGTTAAACAAGTGACAGGCAGGTATGTCAGACAAACAAAGCATTAGTGATATTACATATAATTCAGTCTTTGACGTTATCAGTCAACAGACTAAATTCACTTTACATGACTAAAATGCATTTTGACAGAAAGATCTTTATTTGCAAACTATGCTAACCACGACCATCAAGTAAATAACGGGAGAAAAAACATTTCCTTCTGAAATGTAGAGGAGAAAAAGTAGAAAGTCCCAGAAAAAGGAAAATACTCATGAAACAAATCCTTAAGATTGTGCTTTATGAGAGGACTTTGTAACCTTCCACCTCTGCTGCTACTACTTCTACTACCTCTAAAACTACTCCTGCTGCTACTGGCTGTAGTTATACCACTATATTCCATTCATGCTCTCCTACAATTAAAACCTCTCCTTATATGTTATATAAGTATATACTCGTTATATTAACATTATATTAATGTGTGCTACATCCTCAGTTCAGATTGTATTTACATTTACATTGCACTCACTTTGCACAGCTCTTCTTTTTAATTATTAGTGTACATTGTTCTATTTAGTGGTGTTATTTAATTATTTCTGTATATATCTATGCTCTTGTTGGCACCCACGCACCAAAACAAATTCCTTGTATGTGTAAACCCACTTCTGATTCTGATTGTATAACTATTGTTGCCACAAATACTGCTAGAACTAATGATGAGTTTGAATGCTAATACTGCTACAAGTAGCAAGCCTACACTAATGTATTTTAACTTTTGTTTTGTTGCATCAACCCAGCATGCAACAGATTAACATATAGTAGGAACTACAATGACTGTGCTTTTATTGAATTTCAACTGGTGCTACTGGCTCACAGTAAATGATTATATTACAAGTAAAGGCAAAGCATGTTTTTATGATAATTCAGTTATCTGTTAAAGAGCACTACATCTACTGAATGGCATTCCTGAAGCCCTGGAAGTGCAACCCCTGTACAAACTTCAGGAATGTCACTCAGCAATGATAAAGCACGCACCAGAGCGTAATTAACCTTATCTCACCTCAAATAAGTCTGACAGCAGGTGTGTCTAGTGCAGCAGTCGACAAGGATTGCAGCTGCAAGAGCCCTCATTTACGAGATAGTGCTGTCAAAGGCTAACCAACCCGAGGAGTGACGGCTGTGAATGTTCAGACGCACATAAAAATGTCAATCTGTATGGCTTACTAATGGCATCTCACCTGATTGCTGCCCAACTCTGCCTGTTTCAGGGCTTGTTTTTCCCACTAAAATGATGTTGATTTAATTTGGCTTCAAGATAACATAACCTGACTGAAAGAATGTATTAGTTGTCACCTGTGGCGCTCTGCCAAAGGCTCATTTGCAAATGGACGAGGAAGCTTGATGTGATTCTGTTTTTCTTCAAGCTTTCTGCAGCCTTTGGGTGGGCTTTTTTTTTTTTTTACAATGTGAAGAACAAAGTTCGGCCCTTGAACCCGGCTCCAAAGGTCACAGACGTTGACACAGCGAGACACTCCTTTCCTTTCTGTCAAAGAGCCTTGAGCGCTTACGGCACAGACGCTCCAAATTTAGAGACAGAACCCTAAATACATAAAGCTTTTGCGTGCCATTCGGCGCTCAAACATCTCATCCTGCCCAGACAACAACACACTAATCTCTGCGAGCTGAAGGTCATTTAGTTACCGTGGTAACGCTGTGTGTTGTGGGGCTATATAACATATATATATATATATATACATATAACTGTATATATTACATTGCAGGATATAAATACTATTTGACATGGCCCGTTAAAATGATGTAGGCTCCGTGCTTTCTTGTCCTTCATGGATGACGGACACTGTAGAAACCATCTGGAGGATAAACTGACCATTGCACTGTGTGTTCTCATGGTCCCATATAGAATAGCTGTAAGAGATAGATCTTCTTTACTCAATGAGCACCAGCTTTAGCCGCTGCCTCTGAAAACACAATTGAAGGCTTACAGGATAGTACCTCCATGTCTTTCAGCCTCTGAAAGTTGGTGTGCATTTGCCAGAAATGCTGCGGGCTTTAAATCTCAGGGGAGTCTTAGAAAACAAACACGTACATTTGTCTCTGGGGATTTGACTTCTGCATGCAAGTGTTTAAAAAACACTACTTCTACTTTTTGTCTCCGACTCTTATATTATTTATTTCTTTGCCTTGAACCTTGACAATAAAGGTCTGTGTTTCTGTAATGCAACAGTCTGCAGATGTTCAGTACAGCTGACCAGACAAACAACCCCTGAGTGAAGATGAGTGTGACTGTAACTATAGCTACTGAATTGAAATAAAAGGAGAGGTGTCGGTGTTGACTGTTGGGGCATTTCCAAGGCTTGGATGGGCAAACAACTGCATGTGGATCTTGATAAAAACCTCAAGGTATAGGTTTGTGTAGATTAGAGGGACGTCCGTTGTGAGTCCCCAAAATAATTTTGGTACAAAATATCCAATCACAGAGCTTAAAAATCTGTTGCATGTGCTGCACAGCTGTGATTCGCAACCCTTACAGGCACCGTCTCTATATAGCAACACCAGCAGTATCAAAAGATTTCCATCCTCTTCACCCAACTGACGTGACATTACAGAAACAAAGTAGAAATGGACGTGACATAAACCTATGGAATAGTTGCATTGTCTGCTGAGGAACCTTTTTAAAGGAAAAGTTCCACATTTAGGGAAAAGCGCTCATTTGCTTTCTTGCCGAGAGTTAGATGAGAAGACGGATGCTTCTCGGTCTTGTACAGTAAATTTGCAGCCAGCAGCTGGTTAGCTTAGCTTAGCTTAGCACAAAGACTGGAAACAGGCTCTGTCCAAAGGTAACAGTATCTTCCTAATAGCGCCTCTAAAGCTCTTTAATTAGCACATTATATATAATTAGTTTAATCAAAAACCGTAGAGCATAAACGGCATGCTGTTGTTTTACGGGGGGTCATGTCCTGGAATACTTTTCTGCCGGGTGCAGTGACTTCCTGCAGTGACCAGCGGAGACTTCAGGAAGTATTCCTTTAAAAGAATATAATCAAAAGACAACTTTCAAGTTGTAAAAATACTTCTGAAACCAACTCAAGTATATTTTCTACAACTGTATTAAGTTTATTTAGTCGTGTGTGAAAAGTTCATTCATACTTTGGACTGCACAACAAATGGTTAAAGCACAAATCATTAAGCATAGAACACTTACCCTAACGATCTCTACACATATTGGGGGTCTTAAGTAAATGTAAGATTGTAGGGCGGACTTTTCATTCTGTGCATTAATCCCGCAGGCTAGCGGCTGGGGCTCTGGCGCGGAGCTTGGAGCGCGGCGTTGGGTTTCCCCCGGCGGGTCTTTTGACTGGGCTCATAGGGGATGAGTGGAGATCCTGAGCGCTGCAGAGGCACTTATGAAGGACGCACATTGTTGCCAGCCCTGGGGAGAAAACTGAGCAGTCTGGCAACACAGGCGGAATTTCCTACTGCGATGTTATCTCACACAAGACATTTAGCTTCAGCCAAATGAAGCATGGGGAGAGAAAGAGGTAAAAGGGAGGAGGGGATGAGGGTAGAGAGGGAGGGTTAGAAACTGGGAAAGATGGAGGAGGGAGAAAGGTGAACGACTGAGGGAGTGGAGAAGATACAGAAGAGCTCATGACTCATGTGATGTTTACCACGGTTGTGGGGTTGGCAAACAATTGCCTTCATGTTTTAAAGGGATGCAAACCAAATTTTTCATGGCCATACATTGGGCGGCGGCAGCTCAGTAGGTAGAGCGGATCGTCATTGGTTGATCCTCATCTCGTAGCGTCCTTGAGAAAGACACTGAGCCCCACGTTGCTCCCCATGGGCGGGCCAGCGCCTTGCATGACAGCTCTGCCGGCATCAGTGTGTGAGTGTGTGTGAATGGGTGAATGAGAGTCAAACCTGTAAAGCGCTTTGCCCGTTAAGGTAGAAAAGTGCAGTCCATTTAGCATGACCTTAAAAGAGATTTTATGGCAGGATATCAATATCATGCTTTGCATTTGCGACTCAGAGACCACCCTTGCGTTTAGCCACAAGAGGTCTGTTGTCAGGAAAATGTAAATATAGGCCGTTTGAGCATTTCAAACTAACTCCTTGTGAGCAGGATTTGAACTTGCAAAGAAAGTCCCCACTGGGGAAGTCCAGTGCCTTAACTGCTCGGCCAAACTCGAGTAAAATGCTAAAGGCCCTTTTTGAACTTCTGGGCTGCTGTAGAAACATGGCGGGTTTCCCTCTGTACATGTAAAGGGCTCATTCTAAGGTAACAAAAATGCCTTGATTCTTATTTTCAGGTGATTATACACTAAAACATATTTATGAATATTATATTCCATTTCTGACAATAGATCCCCCATCCCTAAATCTTACACACTGGTCCTTTAAGAAAAATCCAAATTATATCCAATCTAAAGGCTATTACACCCACGTGGCACAGACATTGTTCATGACCTGACAATTTCCCCTCTTTATCTTGCATTACAAAGCAGCGTGCATGTAGCTAGCAGCCAAATCTGGTCAGTAAAGAGAAAACAAGGATCTGAAACAACGTCCACTGTAGCATCGAAGAGGGGAAAGGGAGGACCTTTGAACCAGTATTAGTGTTATATTGTTATGACCTTTGTACCCTAAGATTTCATCACGCGCGTTCATTGGCTCAAAGCAGTTTGAATCTTGCGACCATAAAAAACATTTCAGCACTGTATCTTGAGATGTTGCTGCAGTAAATGACAGTAGACAAAGATTTTAGCAGCTAAGAGTAAAGCTGGGAGTTTGTACATTTAGCAGCCCAAGCTAGTGCTAAGATGAACACGTTTTTGCAATGTGGTTTGAATCGTAAGCGATAAAAATGTTAAACAGCCAACTGAACCTGCACTGCAGCAAAATCATGTGTTTAGAGGTGTAAACTACAATAAACTCACATTTATGAGGGTGTATTTGTTTCCTCTACTTTTGCAGTCAATCATAGAAAGTTTAGTCTGCCAAGAACCCAGGTTTATTATTAAAATCAATATTATCATGACAATATTTCTTTTTTATTTCTTTTTTATTTTAAAACTAACTTTCTAGACATTTATGTAAAGCAGTCCATGTTTATACTAACAGGTTATAGGTTGACCCTGAAAGACTTTACAGGATATAAAGATAATATAAAAACACACCTCATTAAAGACTGTGCACACTGCTCAATAAAAATTCCACAGGATTTAAATCTCTGATTGAGCTACGAGGGGGAACAAGTGACGGTATCATATAATGGATGGGCTGGATTGCTCGGATTGCAGGAAGCACTGGGCATACTGGTAAATGTTTTACACTCCTAGTTAAGTTAATGGTTGATCTGTAGACTGGGATTTAAAGATTTAAATGCCAGATAATGATTACCAAAGGGCAATCTGTCCCGAACTATTTCACACCATAACTATGACTTTAAATGAGGAGGTTGCTTCTGAAAAGCAAGAAAACATTTCCAGGAATTCACTACTCAAGATTTCTAACATGTAACTGATTAGAATTACAGTTTGTTAGGAAAACACTCGACTGTCATTTTAAAAGATCTGATCTGTTCTTGAATTCTTGGTTCTTAATAAGAAGAAGTGTCACGAATGAAACAGTTTCACAAAGTATTTACTGCGACAGAGTGCACCTGTCTGTTTACAGGACTTCACTCTCAGTCAAAGTGAAGATTCATCCTCAGACTGGCTCTAGGCCTTCTTCCCAGGCCATCAAATAAAAAACATCTATATCCTCACAAAGCTGAACAAGGAGACATCGTTAGAAATCTTACTTTTACACTGATACGGTCTGATTTTTGATTTTTGCGTGGGGTTCGTGGTTCACCTGCACAGAACCAACCAGTACGTAAAAACACTTCACCACATGAATAAAATAATTCATCTGATCCTACACCATGTGGTCACCTGAGAGTCTTCCTGCTACTCCACAATAGTATTCTGGATAATGATTACCGACCTGTAGTCAATTATCACGCAGGCTTTGTTAATGTTTTCTTACGGTGATTGCTACACTACACTGGACTAACTGGTTCAATCATGAGAGACTTCAGTATGAGTGAACAAATATTACACATGCATAATAAAGATGAGAAATGTCTTTGGTGGTTGGACCCCATCGTGACATCATCATATGTTAAAAGCGTGTAGAGAAGCCATGAGGCCATGTCAGCAGGGGCCTGTAGTTAAGCCCACGATGGCTCGATGACATGACTTCCCAGGACAATTGGCAGGAAAAGAAGGATCAATTTTGTTATTGGTTACAACTACGCTGTTCAAAAAAGTGTAGTTAGAACAAGAAGATGCACAGAGGAAAGAATGCCACCTACAGAAACTCAAACTTCAATAACAGAAAGTCTGAAAAAACCCCACTCTGTTTGATTGACAGGTAATCTCCGGGAAGTGAGGCTCAGAAACACCAGTTGTGAGAGCTCAGTAACAAAGATGGATATATAAGTTAATGGAGGAAGATTGAGGATTAACATTTTAACAATCCTACACCATTAACCAGCAGAAATGACCTCAGAAGTTTAAATGAGCTGAAGATCAGCGGTACAGGTACAACTCCACTAATATAAAAAATGTCTTTCTTTCATTCTCATATTGGAGCACACATAGGCTTTATACGAGTGCTCCACTGTCGTCTAGTTTGAACAGTTTTGATGAGTATTTTGCATTTTTGTGCTGTGTATTCACCACGTCCCCAGTGTGTAGAAATACAGTCAAATCATACATTTAACTGAAGGTAAAACTATGCAGATTTGTTATTTCCAGCCTTGCTTTTTGACATCATTTTCATGGCACCGAGCTGCTCCCAGATATGAATGCGTAGAGCTGAATGAGTGAAATCAGGGCAATGAAAAAAGCATGAGGGATTAGCAAACTTTTCCTGGATAAAGGGGAGGTTGAAAAGCAGCTCCAGGAAATATGTGCTGCTTTGTGAATACATCCATGTTTGACATATGACCTGTCAATCTAAGTCACAGTTGGACCTGATTAAGCTGATGTAACCAACAGAGAGCCACTTGAAACTGACAAAGACACCTTCCACTTTGTACGTGTCAGACGCTGTTGTTCCAGCAGCAACAGGCTGACAGTTATATGAAGGCAGCTCCAAAAATAAACCATCTCAACAGGTCTTTGATACTCACTCTTTAGAAAATCTACCAATGAGGTGAGATAAGTTCACTTGTTTCCAGTGGAAATGAACTTGAATCAAGAATCCCCTTGCATCATGTGGCGTCATCTTGACACCTGAGCAGTGATCTGAATATTTCTGACAGATTAGTGGCAAGGTAAAATAGTTTTTCAAACTAACATGATATATTGGATTCTTTTGAAAGTACTGTGTTGATTTAATTACACTGATTAGATACGCCATGTCCAGAATGGCTCTCGCAGATTTCAAACCACTGGACATCTCACACTAACGACTGCAGGCTTCACTATTACGATTACTTTAGAACTCATTGTAACAGTGCAGTAAAATAAGCAAACAGATGATCTTACTGTGTCTTTGACTGAGGTGATGTTGACTTTACCACACATTTGCTCTCATTTTATGATCTAGTCATTTTAGCTTAAACCCTGCTGCAGCATTCATTGTAACGTGAATGGATACTTGTTGCCGTGTGTCTGAGTGGAGAGGCCCGGTCCTGGTCGACTTAGCCGTGTGACACGCGATAGGGTCCAAATCCAAAGTGGAATGGCTGCAGGCTTCAACCTGCGCTTAAGAGGGTCACTGCCGAACAAAGGGGGTTCAGTCAGTAGCCGAGAGGCTGCACACACTGAAAGGAACACGGGGCCAAGGCACTGTGTGTGTGTGTGTGTGTGTGTGAGAGAGTGAGTGAGTAAGAGAGAGAGCGAACATGTTGCAATTCAACAAACGTTTCTAGGAGAGTCTTCTGTTTTAATGTCGTTTCCTTGCATCTTACACCCTCCACTCTGAGACTTTAGGAAGAGGTGCGAGGAAAGACGAGTACGTATTTAGTGAAATGAGCCGTCCTTCCCTCTGAAGCGCCATCAGAGGCGACGTGGGTTTCACACACTGCAACACACACTGGCTGCGTCACATAACATCATATCATCATGTGCGTATTTTGACACCTGTAGCAAACAGGTGAATATGTTAACATTGCTGACTTCCTCTATCTGTTAAAGTGATGACATTTAAGTGACTTTTTTACGTTAATATTCCTGAATTAATCTTCATTCAGACATTACAGCACATTTACGGAAAGAGCTCGGTGCTCGCGTGATATCTGGCACCTGGTGGGTAAGAAAGAGAGAGAGAACAGCGGAGAGTTAATGTTATGATAGCTCTCTCACTTGCTGCATCACTGATGGATTTTGAGGCCTTAGTGACCATCGTGAGCGTGAGACGATGGATTCTCATGTCCGTTTAACTACTGAATGTTATTTGATCGGGAATTCTGCTGCATGTTTTACAAGAGTGCACCGTCAGTGACTGACAGGAGGCTGTGAAGTTGTTTATTATTAAAATGTCATCTCTTTTGCAGCATGTTTAACCTCGTGCTGCTGCTGTGTGTTTATCTGTGGTAGTGAGTGTGTGTGTGTGTGTGTGTGTGTGTGTGTGTGTGTGTGTGTGTGTGCGTGTGTGTGTGTGTGTGTGTGTGTGCAGGACAAACATGCACTGACATTGTTGTCTGGTTGTTTAGCCATGAGCAAGAAGTGTGACTGAGATCTTCATAGATAACATTCTTGCTAAAGGACCAAGATTACCCAGTTGGGTTTTTTCCAAACAGTTGGAGAACTGGAGCTTTCTGTCCACAAGTGCATCTTGAGAAAATCAATTCAGACAAAGCATTTTATTTTCATGATTTATTCTTTTCTGTATGTGTTTGTGTCAGGTCACACCTGCCATCTCTCCTCCTTCGTGAGTATTGTACCGCACGCTGAATTCATCCAAGAATGCAGCATTTCCCAAGAGAACTGATTGACTGATGTAGTCGGCCAGTGATTGGTTGTCTCAGATGTTCCTTGTCTGCGAACATCATACAGAGGCTCAGCTTTCACAATAAAGTCCCCTTTCCATGAGAAAGCTTCAAAATCCCCTGACATGACTGCTTGAAATAATATCTGCACAATTCTGGAGGAATAATACAGTAAATGTTCTCATACAGTCAAGAGCTGTCTGCAGATTGTGCCTTTGTCGTATTTTATTGCAGCTCGTTCTAAATCCAAACTCTTGTAGTCCTGTTATATTGCTTCCCACACAGTTTTGGCAGAAAGACTCCACATATCGAGGACTATTTCACCTCTTGAGCCAAACGTGAAGTGCCAGACCTGCCAAACACAGCGACGGCCTCGGCTTCTCACTCCGCCTGGCACGCATCATTCAATGTCAGGCCGTTTCCCACGTCAGATAGAAAGGTAAAAGAAGAAAGTCCTGTCAAGTTTTTCCACTTGGTTTTGTTTTCTTTCACTGCCTCCGTGTTTTTTCACCTCAGTATCTATTTGTCCTCTCTTCTTTTCTCCTTTTCCCTCCCTCCTCCACCTCCTCCGCACGTCTAACATGTCATTCTTCGTCTTTTGTACCTACAGGCCCTTTTCCCTATTGAACTTCCCGCTCTCTCCACTCCTTTGGCTCTCCCTTTCCCTCTCAGGGGCCTAATTATGAGCCGGCATTAAATAAAAACATTTATATTTCCCCCAAAAAAGGCTTCTCTCTGGGCTTTCTCTGGACAATGAATGCTTATGATTCTCCCCTCCCTCCTGCTCCCTCTTTCTGTCTCTTTTTCCGCTGAGTGGCCATTCACTGGGGGTCTTTGTCTCTCTTTGTGATTGGCTCGCTGTAGGACTCCTAGGGGGCAGTAATTGTGTCTCATTAAGTCTTACAGTAGTCGTGAGGGGAGTGTAGCGGGGTGGGAAGTGAGGGGGAGTTTGCCGCACAAGGCCTCGCAATTAGAAATCCCAGAGAGCTTGAATGGGAGCCCTAATCAGGCCACAATGGCTGGGGCTCCCTGCCTATTAGGCCAAAAAGGAAGTGTTGCCATTGTCCAAACACACACACACACACACACATACACACACACCAGGAATGCATGCAGCACAGCGGGGATGGATGTAGTTGTGTGGTGGCGTCATCCTAGAGGCCAATTTGGAAAGATTGGGGGACTTAAGAGAGCTTTTCACTGCCTCAGTCACAGCACACACACACATTCATGCACTCACAAAGTCATGCACGCACACACACACACACACAGGTGCAGGCACACACACACTTTCTTTCTATCCATATTGAAGCTAAAAGGGTTCTCATTAGTGATGTTCAGGTTGAGCTGGGAGTTTGCTTTCTGTTTGCTCATTTGTCGCCCTGTGATTCCTCCCGCTGCACGACGCAGTTTTTACCATTTTTGTGTGAAAAACATTTTCTGCAAGAAACATATTTCAGCGTCTCAGCGAAGCAGCAGCGGGGTAATGAAATCAGCATACTGTGTCTTTGCCGGATACATAAATAACCCATGCATCTCTTCTCGGAGGAAATTCAATACATTTCAGTGTCTGTGCAAAAAAACATACAAATAATGATATTCCAGCACCATCGGTCTCTAAAAGGGAATGCATTGGGAAGTGAAAACTTTGCAAAGCCCTCCTCTTTTTTTTATTTATCTCATAATAGGAGCAGAAAGTGGGTCTCTTTTCCTCCGTTTATCTGTGTAGCGTTCCCAGGAGAAACACTGGCTACCCCTCCTTATCTTTGTTACTGCCGAGTGCTGCAGTGGATTATGAAGTGGATTATGCAAATGTCTCACAATATATTCATATTAACAAAGGTTGAGGTTCATGCGCCCGTGCCCAGAATTTATGAATAAATTCACAAAAAAAAAAAAAAAAAAACCTGAATTGGCTGGAATGTGTTATCATTTAATGAACATTAACTCGGTTCTCAGTATTGTGCCTCATTTGTTAATTTGTTGAATTAGCTGCATCTGTAAAATAGAGTGATATCCAGTTTAGCCCATTGCTTTAATTATTTTTGGGGTGTGTTAGAGTAGCTCAATAACTGATATGCCTGTTGGTATTATGCGTGTATAATTGTGTGGATTTTCCCCCCTACTTTAACTCTATTGTTTAACGGAAGAATGGATTCTCTGTTGCATTGTTGGAGGTTTTTTGGATATTGATCCACATGTAGGAATCATCAACAGTTTGATTGTTTTTAACGTTCAACTCCAGTAAACATGGCCATGAATTCATGCCTTTGTGCCTTTGCTTTGTAGGATGCTTTCTCTGTGACAATATCGTACCTGTCAAAAACCTTCAAACATCCAGGTAGAGGAAGCTTGTACTGGGTGGATCCTCGACTGGAGAAAGAAATGAAGGTCATACAACAGATGATCTGTTTTACATTCAGCATATGCAAACTAAATTTGCAGCTCATCTTCTGGGGGGATTATGTGGAAATATTACCATCCTAGTTAAAATGAGCTAAACTAGTTTGAAAAGTCAACATTATGTAGAAGTTGAGACCACATATGTCTGTGGTTTCAACAGTGTTTAAATGTAGAACTTCACATTAAGATAAACAATAAGTGTAATATGGTGTTTTGACCTGAAAATGACCGAATCAATATTCACTTGGAGTGAGGTTTTGGAAACTTTGGACTTTTCCTGATACTCTGCTGGTTGGTGACATACAAAATATAATAATTGGCCACAATTTCATCATAGAGGTGACTCACACATTATGATGCAATTAGGAAAAGTACAGACAGTTATCAAAGTTGTGATTCATCTGAGGTCCGTTGCTTCGACTCATCAGCATGTTTGGGAAGACTAACAGTGAGTTTCTCTGGAAGTGATCCAGGAGATAAAATAGTATGTGGACATACAGTATGCTGACATAACATGATTAATGAATAAAGGCATAGGTGCTTGGGTAGCAAAGCAAATGAATACCAACTTTGAGACCCATAAAGATAAAGGTTACAGGTTAAAGTCACAAGTTCAAACCTGCAGCCTGGCTGGAAAATCTGGTTGTGGAAAGTCAACAGAAACCACTGCCTCCTCCTTCGAAATGTCAGCCAGGCAAAAGAGAAGGTTAAAGTATACATAGCTTTACATGACTGAAGCAAGAAGTGACGATAAAGCTGCTATAATCAATAAGTTTATATTAACAATGGATCAAATCCATTCCTCTCAGCTAATTTCCTTTTCTTTTTCAGTTCTATGGGCTGCAACTGAATTGAATTGAATTGAACTGTTGCTGTTTTGGTCAACTCCCAGAGATCTCTTCAACCTTGTTTCCATCAGCAGCAGGCAGCTGTTTCCAGCAAAAACTAAACAGAACTGACACAGTTAGAGAGCAGCTGGTGGACATAGTGGAGCATTATATGGAGCTGATACAGTCAGATTTTGTAACTCAAGAGTTAGTAGAGAACAAAACAGAGCTAAAAGGAGACTTATGTTCTCCACATAGTCAGACACTTTAAGTTAATGCTAATGTTGCTCAGTGTCTTTTGGATGTGTAAATAGGCCACTGGTTGCTAGCTAAACTAACTGAAATATAACTTGCCCAGAAACATTGCTAACATTGGCTAACATTAGCAGCCATAAACTACTGGTCATAGCAGAGCTAGTAAGAGTGTATGGAATTAAGCAAGGGTGCATTTTATTGCTCATGGATATAACATTTAATTTGTAAACAGGAAGAATGTACATTTTTCTATGCAACCACCCTCCTATTCCGCTAGAAGCCTCTCTCCCAGCACATTTAAACAATGCAATCATGGTCTGCACAGTATGTGGGTCAGGGGAGACGGAGGAGACTGACTGACACTGATGAGAGCCTTTTTTGATATACATTTCATGACCTACCAACCTACTGACTCCATGTCAGGTTCAGGGCTGATTTGAAACAGCTGATTGCCTGTTGAACCATTTTCAACCCAAGAAATGTCCATATTAACACCAGCATTGGTGTGTTTCATCACAGTACAGTCATAGCATTTAGTTAACAGCTCAAAAAACACATTTGAGTATGCAGTCAACTTGCTTTACTGCTTTACATTCTGTTACATGTGAGCATTTTACTGGCATGATGAATCAGAGAGAGTCTGCGCACTCTTATCTGCTGCCAAGGTGTGCAGGTTTATTAGCACCTAGACACAGAGGATGCTTTGAGCACTGCTCTTAATTCCCTGTGTGTGTGGTTTTAATCTGCACCTGCTGATGTTAAGATCCACGTGTGTGTGTGCGTGTGTGTGTGTGTGTGTGTGTGTGTGTGTGTTTTTGTCTTATCCGAGCAACAATTACTGACAAAGCAGCTAAAAGTCAATCAGCAGCGCATTTGGCTACTTATGAACACACACTGACCTTCCAAACACTATTTCACTTGCACTCTCAGTGGTCATCTGCATATGTTGTTCTTTTCAAAGGCTCACTATCCCTCTGTATCATTTTACATTCTGAGAACGATTTGCCTGCAAATTTCATGACCACATACCAGATTACATTACAGCCCTGTGTGTTTCTGTGTGCTGGAGCTGAATGGCCGACTAGCTGAACCAGTATGACTGGGCACTCTGTGTATTGGAGGAACGCGTAATGAGTTTCATCTCCACAACAGGGAGAGCAGTCTGTTGGTGGCAGCAGGGACGGATCCAGCTCGGCTAATTGGTGTTGTCAGCGTTTTGAAACCCAATTAATGACACTTCCTTCTCCTCTTCCCCTGACCTAATTGTAGTTGATAATTATTGTTTGGGACCTCATTTACACAAATAATTAACAAATGTATGCTGACAAATAGGCAGACTTGATTCTTTGCAAATCCCTGCACCATTGTATTGTTAACTGGACCGAATGTAAGCAGATACTCTGACGTGTTTTTCCCCCTCCTCGCAGCTCCTCACTGAATACAGTCCTAAGCTTCTGAATAAACAGCCTCAACTTCAGGAGGTGTGCTCCTCCTAAAGCCTGGATTGAGTTTCACATTGTTGGTCTGTTTAGGTGAAGTTAACAAAAAAATCGATGAGCAGTTTGTTTATTGGAGACTTTACAACACAGCTGTAATGACCCTACACTGACCATCTGAATAGAAACACGCAGTTTAACAGATAAAGGATGTTAAGTACATGAGAGTCAATGTATATTGTGCAACATGTAAGGATACTGAACTGTGTTTGTCCAGAAACTTTAACTTTGTATGTTTGAATAAGATCGTGACAGTTCTATATTGTTCTCTCATCTGTTAGCAAATATAATTTCAACCTTTGTTTGGCTCTCTCCATTCATCTGTTCCCTATTTGCCAGTACATTTTTAGAATACCTTTTTATTCTCAACATATTTTCCCTACAAAGATCAATTAAAGCATGGACTTTTTAAGTGAACAAAAGTTAAGTTAGTTAACAAAATAACAGATAAACGTATGCTTGGTGGAGTCTGTACAATACAGCTAATATCTGTACACTGAGCAGTTGAATATGATACTTGAGTGTTTTTGTGCAACAGTGTGTACAGAAATGTTTGATAGAAATTAAATTATTATTACTTATCACACTCTTGATTCTGCATCCAACCTATTTCCACCTCTGCAAATATATCTTTTTAGTTTAAATAAAGGATAATAATCTCATGTCAAGCACTAATATCTTGAATTTCTTTTTCACCAGTGTTTTGTAGCAGCAGAATGATTTCTATGCTAGCTTAAAAAAATCTTACCAATACATTATCCTTTGGCGAACATGTGTGATTACAGAACGTTTAGCTGGTTTTGTAGAAGGGAGTGGACTATTTCAGGCAGTTTGCTCTGAATCGCTGCTGGACGCTTCAACATCCTCCTGAGCTAATCACCTCTAACGCCCTGTTAGTACCTCTGACGGTGCACAACAATATGACACCTCAGGCCACGCCATGTTTCCACCGAGTAGGTTCCCAAGTAATGATAAAAGCATGAATCATGCTAGCGACGGCTGTTTGTAAGGGGTTTCCCTCCCTGCCACACAAAAGGGGCTTAGCTGAGCAGCAGCGTGTTCTCATGCATTGTCTCTGGGCCGGGACCACCCGTTCCCCCTCGCTGTCCCACTGTCAGTCAAACAATACAATGCTACAACTCCTGCATTGCCCCCAACCCCCCATCCTATTTACTCAGCTAGCCCCTCCCTGGTCCCACCACCCACACTTTGGACACAGGGAGTGGTGACATGGTGTTTTCTTAGCAGTGAATGTAGACTATTAGTCAACAGCTGGGCCGCGATTCATTCACAGGGTAAGTAAATTCAAGTTAGGACACGGTGGCTTTGCACAAGCACGCTGCAGCAGAGGGCAGAGGACATGAATATAGAACAGAACAAGCCAGGAGGTTTTCAGAGGTTTAGCAAAAGTGTGCATTCAACATGAGAGAAGTGCTCTGTGCTTAAATAGCCTCCAAATACCTTTAAAAAAGTGTTTTTGGTCACATTGTATACCAACACAAGACATGAAAGCTCTATAGTTTGTGACTCAAGTTGAATATCTCACTCATTGTAGCTGAAGTGACTTCGAACACACGAGTCCATGTTCTTTTATGGTTGAACCATTCCATGACATGAACATGTTCTACATGTCTATAAACATCAGTTTACACAAATTCTGCCTCACTATTTGGTATTTTTGATTTGTGAGAGAGAAGAGAGATAAATACTCTGATCTGTCTTCATGGCGAAACGTTCATGTCATGTGTTTATGCAAAATAAATGAATCGAAAAAAGAAAAACAGTGAGTTCATTGTTATCAAATCTGTATTATTCACAGTTACAGCCTGTATTTATGAATGGATGAATACACAAAGGGTTTGAGAAAGAGCTCTGTATTTTAGAAAGACCAGCTGGTATATAAACATGACGTTATTCACAAGGTCTTCTTGTATCTTTCCTGAGAAGCCGATTCATTCCCTGGACATCTTCTGTTTTTCTCAGCTTCAAGTGGAAGAATCTTGAGATGAAACTGGGCCGCAGGAACAGCTCTTAAACAGCTGCCCAACTTTTTCAGTGCATTTTCTCTCAGCACAGGGTGACTGTTGACTCGCAGTGAACGTAGCAAGTGTCTGAAGCAAAACTAGCTCAGTCGGTGAGAGGGCTGTCCTGCAGAGACTGTGCGTCTAACCGTTAAATAAAGCTGATGCACTGGTATTGGCAGGCATCCACCTTACAGAGCCTTTTCAGACTGTCAATGAGGCATTGCGTCATTACTACAACCAGGCATGTAAGCCGATATCAGACTATAGATATATCTGCTTCATCGTGTGTAAAAGCTTTGTTCTCTGTGGGGTTTTTCCTCCCAATTTTACTGGAATCTCATATTTGCTATTACCACCTTTACCCAGACACCATCTGAAGCAGGTGGATTTTCTATTGCTGGAGGATTATTGTTGTGTTGTATTCTCCATAGCTGAGCCAGAACACCTTCGATAGCTCAGCTGGTAGAGTGCAGAACTGTAGGATATCAGAACTGACATCCTTAGGTCAATGGAGGGTTTTTAATGGCAGTGGTTTGTTATAGAGGCTGTAAGTCACATGGAGGTATCAAACTAATGCACTGAAACCCTACTCTGTCAAAAAACTAAACGTCTCAGTCATCTAGGACTGCAGTTGTGGATTTAAATCAGTCAATATGAAATCAGTATTCAGAAACAGCAGCAGCAAGGGTTATTGAGAGCATGAGCAAGGTACTGCAACATAGCATTGTGGGTCCCTGGGGGCCTCGTCTGAGTTTTTGGCCCTGTTCTCATCCAATCAGAAGTGAGCCAGACTTTGCAGACTGATGTCTCTGTGCAGGCTCAGGCATGAGCTGGCGTGAATAGCGCTTGCGGCCATGCTGACCGCTAGTCAGGCAGGAGTCAATATGGCTCCAGGCTAAAGCATCTGAGCGGACAGCTAGCTAAGTAGCCATGCCTACAGTTTGCATTACATATGAGGAATTAAGATGATGTTCTTTTCCAGAGCAGCTCAATAATGAGTGACACAGAACTTAAAAATAGAGACTTTATCATGTTGTATCTACCACAGGGGCATCCAAGAGGGCACTTTTACACTGTGTTTTTAACATTGTGTTTGCAGGTTTAAAGACATCTAGGTGGGTTCAATTTAACTTTGAACAGCAATTAAATATCCGTCTACTTTCTCCAACGTCCACCTGAGACAGAACAGGTGGGTTTTTTTTCAAATTTACTGTCATGTCATATTTTCTCTAACTACCTTTACCCAGACACAGGATTGTTGCTGTGTTGTATTCTGCATAGTAAAGCTGTGACAGAACACCTTCGATAGCTCAGCTGGTAGAGCGGAGGACTGTAGGAAATCCTCTGGTTGCTGTAGTTGTTTTAGAATAATTCATTATTAATTACTGGCATGACTACAAGGTTGTCATGAAAACAACCTCGTAGTCGGATGGATTAGTAATCCATCAAGAGAAGAAAATTGAGGAATTGTGCTGTAATGTCTCACTTTGGCAAAAGGAGGTCATATTAAAAGATGTATTAAAAAGTAAAGAATCCAATCTGCCCAAAGTTGAACTGTCAAAAATGAAAGGGATGACCTTGTTAGAATCCAAACGTTAATTTACGGGTCAGACATGGAGACGTTGTGGCTGCTCCTCGCTCACATCCTGGTAGTTTGGTGTGGTGGAATGCTAATGACGATGAATCACAGGTCTCTGGTCGGTGTGCTGGAGGGAGTGAGGAAGTCAGGAGACCACCCAGTTCTCCTCCTCTGTCTCCCTCTGAAACTCTTAACAGTGTAATTATATGGGAGTGACGTGAAAAACGCTCAGTGTGCAAATATGGATTAAGTCCCAGACAGATGCTTGTGTCTGCGTACATTTCTAAAACACCACATCTTACTTTCCTTTAATCATCACTTAATGTTACGTAAAAATATAGAGGGTAAAGTTTGTGTGAGTGTTATAATTCTGTCTACTTGGGACTCACTAGTTATCTTTTATTTTCAGTCACTTTGTTAAAAAAAGGTACAACAATTTTAAAATGAAATGAAATGAAACTAAATCCGCTGGTCCAGTGGCACATGAGCTGTTCACTCGCAGTATTTTAATGACTGAATCACATCCTCACCCTAATTAGATGTACTACCTCTCAGGTTTTGGTTAGTTTTCACAGCATTTCTCTCTTACAATGATCCTACATACTCACAGGAATGTTGTCAGGCCCTACAGCTGATCTAATAACGAGTCACTACGCTCCACCTCGTTTAATTGGTGTGTCAAAACCAGCAGATGCAGGAATTTCCAAATTGAAGCCAAACTGGTTTGCACAAAAAAAAAAGTACAGTTTTCTTGAGTTTTTCTTGAGTTTTCATTTGCTTTGTATTTGCTGATATTACTTTGTTATAATGCAGAAGAGAAACGTGCACACACGTGTTTTGGACAACTCTTTTATCAGGTAGGTTTATCAGATGCCAACAACTGAAACTAATCAAACTTTCATAGAGATAGGTAAGATAAAAAAGATATACCAAGGTGTAAGAGTACATAGACTCAACAGTGTTTTATTGTAACCACCATCTGTCCATAACCCTATCCACATGTTCATCATTGAATCTTTCCCTGAACCTAAGCAAACTTTATTTTTCAAGAGATGTTTAACAGTTTCTAAAGGCACAGACACATTATGTTGTAGGGGAATAAAAAGCTTCTCTGTGTCGTTCTAGAGGGCATGGAAAAATTATGTATTTAGTTATTTCATTTTGAGGACTAAAGGTTCATTAATGCTATTATTTACAGTGAGCTGTGACAGATTCTAGAAGTTTTTCTACATTTCCTGAGTTCAGAGTTGACTTTACTTTTAATTGACCACTGAATCATTGCAGGTGCATGCAGTTTCATTCCAGGATGTTATATAAAGAAAATCAGCTGTCAGTATTTAAACAAAATGCAAGGCATTATAACGGCTCCTAACTTTGATACTATACCTTTTGCATTTTTAAGAAATCATTGTGTATTGAATAATATTGGATGTCGTATTTTAGAATGAATCTTTGCTTACAGCTCATGAATGACTCTGCTGTGCAAGTTCACCTCACTGCTGGCGACGTGTCTTCCTCCCTCTCCCTTCCATGAAACCTTATATCTGTGTTTAGCTGAGCGGATAAACATCTGTATTTGCAGCAGCAGAGATCCCACAGCCTGCTGTGGCCGTTCCGCTTCTTCCATGAGAAACTCCAGTGTTTTTTGGTTTAGAGAAAATACAATCGAAAACAAACACGGCGTTCAGAAGTTTAGACAATGCCGGGGTGGCCGGGCGAGAGTGCCGCACATTCCTCTACATTTGAGCTAATATTCTGGGAGATTCTCTGCTTAATGTAATTACGGAGGAAATACCGGTCTCTCATGCTCAGAAGGGAGTTGGAGATTGACTGCAGGGATGGACTCTAATACTTCAAAATCCACTCTGTTACTGTGGGAGTAGTGCTAAATGCATTTCCCAGAATTCCAAGGCTCAGGTTTGACATGGACCAAATTTCCAGAGACGTTTCACCAACCGGCCGGACTGCTTTCTGCTAAACAGAACAAACTCCATCTCTGCTGCAAAGATATTAATTTATGAATTTTCCAGTGACAAACTATTAAAGAGGGAGCTCTGTGGCTGCAGAGGGGAGAGCTCAGCTGTAAAACAGATGTGGGGAAAGCTATTTTTGCAGTAATGAACAAGTTTCCAATCTGCAATGTGATTCTGAGGGAGTTCAGCGAAGATACGTGATACGGATCAATGAAAACTACATGGGTTCGGAATGCAATGTTTGAAAGTATTTAAGAACCGGGATAGAAACATGACCGATGTGTTGACATGTCTGCACTTTGCTGCACTCAATGTGACACAAAGTAATGCTCAATATAGTTATGCACAGAGAATAAAAACCTCTACAGAGAGTTTGGAATTTGTAGCATCATGCCAGGATTATATTTAACCCTTAAGATAATAAATAACAAGAAAAACCTTAATCGCCTGGGTGAAAGGTAGCAAAACAAATTGTAATAACTTTTGTGATGCAAAGTCAAATAACCTCCATCAGCAAAAACACTGTGAAAGAAATACAGTCGCAGAAGTAATAATTCAAATCAAACTTGAAACAAAACTTCCAAATCTGTCGCCTTTGAGCTGTCTGGTCCGACTTCCCTATCAGCATCTCTTGTCACTGCCTTCCAAGACTGCTGAACTCTACTGGAGGACCGAACACCATTCTCAATCGAAATCAGGTGACTGTGAAGGTCACAGCATATGATTCACATTATTTTCTCACTCAAACCATTCAGTGACCCTTCTCTCTCTTGGACAAGTGGACACATATAATGGACTGGATAGGAAATAAGAAAATGCCACCTGCGCTGTCCCCAGCTAATTCTCCGTCCATGTGTCAGTAATGAACCCCTTTCAAAGTCAGTCAGATCTTTTCCTCTTTCCATCTTGATCCAAAATTGAGGTTAACTGGGCCTTTTAATGGGATAATGGGATGTTAAGTGCTTTATTTCATCTTGCAGTACTTCTGTGTGGAAGCGTCTGCATTTGTCATGTTTCTGCATTCATTTTTTCAGGTTTTTCCTTTAATTTGTCACCATTTGTCGCTCTGCAAACGTGTTTCGCCTGTCAAAAACCAAAGATTTTAACAGCTCCAAAACTGCTTCTTACACTGTGTATCTGGTTCGCTATCAAGCTCAGCCCCAGTACATTTAACACTTTGGTCACATTTTCTTTTTCCTTAAAAACATGTAACAATTACTGCACAAAAGACAGATCTTAGATACATTCTTGGTATGTAGCAAAAAACAACATTAGAGGCTGTTCTGGAACTAGAAGTTCTGAGATTGGTTTTTATCAGCCATCTGTCTTGACAAAGTGTCCTTCACCAACACACACACAGATCCTCCTCCCTGCTCAGCAGTTGTTCTGGATGAGAACATCAGATTAAAGTGTTGCCATTAACTGTTACACTGCTTTTTTACTGCTGCAAATGTTTGCACTCTTCAGTGATTAAAGTGTTATCAAGTCATAATTCTAATGTATCCAATACTTTGGTTTATGACCAAATACCACCTGAACAAGGCCACTCTCACCAGCCTCAGCTGGGCATCGAATGTAATGCTATTAACAAATGTTTCAAACTGAAGAAGGATAACATGACAGCTCCCCAAAATCAAGAATCTGCTGTATTACACCCGACAAGCTCAGTGTGAGAGGATGATGACGAAAGTGACGAAAGAAACTTAATACCCTGCTCACTGCACACTGTAAACTAAACACTCAGTGGAGGTGTATTATCTTTGGTCCTGGCTACCTTGACCTGTCAATGGAGGCCAGATGGAGCCTCCTCACACTGAAACTGGAGGAGGAAGGAAGAAGGAGGCATTTGATCTGGAGTTTCCACGTCTCTTCTGCTCCGCCTGCACATTCTGGGCACATGTGTAGACTGGATGCTGTATTTACTGGGGGTGTGCATGTGTTGTCGTTTGCTCCAGAGCTGCAGACATATAGTCAGATATAAGTTGCAAGAATTGGTACTGCAGTGAGACTTTAGAGAATCTTTAACTCCCTAAAGACTTATCTTTGACTTAAGCAAAGTGCTGTGTTTTGACTTAATACATTTCTGGAAAAAATTTAAATTAAGATTTTGATTTATATTAATAGGCATAGAAATAATGCTGTATTTCTCTCCTGACAGTTTTGTTGCTGGACTGGGATCCAGTTAAAATGTTTTGCCTGCCAGTTTGGCAGAGTTCAGTGTTCCCAGCTGTCTGAGTCAGCCTCATGCTCCATCTAATCCAGCTTTTGTTAATATTCTTAATACCAAATATTTTTATACCTAAACATGTATATTTTCCATGAGAATATCAGACTGCAGCTGCTGAAACACCCCTTTGATAGCTCAGTTGGTAGAGCGGAGGACTGTAGGAGAGTGCTGCTGAAATCCTTAGGTCGCTGGTTCGACTCCGGCTCGAAGGAGAACATTTTGTGGTTGGAGTTGACTGCGCTGGAAGCGAGCAAAATGGCAGCTGTGGCTCAGCAGGTAATGCAAGTTGTCCTTTGTTATGGTAATGGTGAGCTCAGACAAAAAAAATGCCGATTTGGCCAAAAAATGAAGGGAATGTATGAGAGAAGCTCGTGCAGGCGCTGTGACTTTTTTTGCGTACTCGCTTAGATCACAGGTGATCTCTAGGTAGATCATCTGTCAGTCAGACAGGACATTTTCCATGACAATATCAGACTCTAGTTGGTGAAGCACCCTTCGATAGCTCAGTTGATTGATGATTAACCCTTAACTTTCACAGCACACAGCTGTACCTCTCAGCCACCACACCTCCACAAAATGCCACATTTAGGTAATTTAAAGATAAAAAAGCACAATAAGCCACAAAGTTAAGGGTTAATTTAGCAACGCATTGCACTTCCTTGGCCAAACAACTACATGCAAGCGTATATTCCTGGTAGAATACTTAAGTGCAAAATGCCACATCCTTCGAGCCGGAGTCGAACCAGCGACCTAAGGATTTCAGCAGAGCTCTCCTACAGTCCTCCGCTCTACCAACTGAGCTATCGAAGGCTGAAAGGCCTTAGTGAATTTATTTCTGAATGCTGTGGCCTCAGATTGTGTTTATGCGATCGTGCAACTATCTGCCCGTCCCACATATCAGCACGGTTCGGTTATTGTGGATTTTTTACCCAATGACACCACATGAAATTGTATTTGCTTAATGTGTAAACGCTGTAGCAACAACAGAAAGAGGCTGCATTTTTTATTCTTTCTGCATCACTTCCTTAAGGACTCGGGTGTTCACATTTGGCAGCAGATCGAGAGGTTGATAAGAAATGTACTTCCATCTCAGTGGATGTGCAAGTACGAACACACACACCCAGACCATTACATATGCAAATACATCATTTAGTAAATTGTATAGTTACTGTACAAGTTACCATATTACCTTCCCCCTTGTTTCTTAATTCCACATTTTCTACAATTTATGTTCCAAATTAAATAACAAAGTACCTAGTTTGCTCCAGGCTACGTTATGTAGCCAACAGAGCTGTCTGTCTCTCTGTCTGCCTGTCTGTCTGCCTGTGTTCCTGCTTGTCTTTCTGGCTGCCTGCCTTACTATATCTGTCTGCCTGTCTGACACAGGTTTCCATTAATTTGTTGTACAAATGAATGTTTGCAAGTCTGGAGTTGAAGCTGTACAATCTCTCTCAATAGGAACCTGTCAGCGGTGGAAGTGTTTCACATCATGTTTGAGGCGCTTCGCTGACACTTATCCTGAGTGACGTTCATGAGTGAAAGGAAAAATTTGTTTCAATTATTGCAAAAAATAAATAATAATAATTAAATAAACCGGTAAAAGCCAAGTAGAGAGATCTGGGATTTAAGGCCTTGTGTTACCGTAGGAAGATTGTTTAAGAGCAAAATACTGGAAGAACAAGGACTAAAGTACAGCATCATCTACTTGTTCTTTTAGTTTGTTTCTGATGTTTAGGTGGATAAGTGTGTCCCCCCCCCCGCGGCAGAGCTCAGTGGTTGTGTGAAGCCTCAGGTGAAGGGAAGTGTCTGGGCAGGTTAACATCTCCGAGTGCCACTGTCAGCCAGCTGTCTACTGCAGTCCTGCTGCCAAAAATGTGACTCGCTAGCCCTGGCATCTGAGACGAAGCCCTGCTGTCAGGGGTGAAAACCGCATACCTGCAACATGGACTCAGTTCCAAAATATAGAATGGAGATTTAATGGCTAACTTCCATTACTATTTCAATGTCATGGAAGGTTTGGGTGGTTAGCTTGTTGATTAACATTCAGATGAAAGCACAAGGCATCCATTTGCTCTCAGTGCAGAGATATAAAAATGCTGTACAGACCAAATCCCAGAGTAATACTAATCCTGTTTATGGTTTAGTTTTTGGGACTATTTTGCACGAGAATCCTCATATATAATAGATTTTTTTATGGCACATGATATTTAGAGTTTCAAGGTCTAAATATATGAGGATTATTTGTGCTGAAAAATTGCAGACATATAATAATCGATGGGCATTTATCTCAAAACAGATGAATGCCATCAGGTTTCAAAACCCAAAATTAAAATCTTGTAAAAATAGGAATTGTCATACATCCTACTAGTTCCAGAAATGTGTTTTCCCCCAAACCAGGCACACAAATGTGCTGAAAAAACGATATCATTTAATTAAGCTGCAAATTACCTCTGGATCCTCTTAATCATATATTCCCAGACGTGATGAAAAGTCCCTCTGCAGGAGTGGAGACAGTGTGCAGGCACCAGAGATGCTTAAATATGAGGGTTTGTGATCATATGAAGGGGGTCTGAATAAACCAGACACACACACAAAAAACCCACTACCCGTGCATTCACTTGCATGTGGTTATGGTCTAATGGGAGCTGTGTTTTTTGGGGAATATGCTTTTAGTACTCACTGAATATTCATTTACAATATGACATCCATATCACAAATACAGTCTGCACAAAGGCTGTAGTCCTGTCTCAAATCCTGGCGCATGAAATCTAGAACAAGGACAAATGTAGAAGTAATGTGGGTACCTGGGGACACAAACCTTCACTATCAGGTGCTGTTATTAATATTTTCTTTGCCATGTTGTATTTTGTTTGAGGAACTTTGTGTTTTTGAATAGTTGTGTGACATTGGAAACTTAGTCCTCAAAAACTGCCGGACATTTGAAGAGTTCAAACATCCCAGCAGCAGTGAAAGGTCCAGAGAGGCAGTTTACTTTGGACGCAGAGACAAACTTCTGTTTACAGAGGGGGGAGGGGAAACCAAAGCCCCACTGGACACATCTCTGGTCCTCCCCAGCTGTGATGGGTGGTCCTTCACCTGACGCAGAACATCACTTGACTTGGGGGTTCTAAATGCAGTTTTTCTTTTGAATAAACTTTCACACATGACCTGGTACGTTCCCGGGGGAGATTCTCTGTCACAAATATGTTTGCAATGAGCTGAGCGAGACAACTGACACCAACAACAAACAACTGATCACTTAATCACAAATATCCTCTAAAATACACGTACGTCAGATGCATAAATACATCCATCAGACACATATATTGTGTCAGAAAAATGTTTTTGATTATAATGTGCAACCAGTTTCACAAATGCTATACTGGTCCACAGATAGTTGTAGTTGTAGTATCAGTTAGGCTAGACTAATGAGTTGGACAGAAAATAAAGACGGCGTCTAACCCCCAGTTTAGTCCAGTGTTGCAGTGTAGTGTCCAAACAATAGAACAATGTTTCCACCGGCTGCACTAAGCAGGAAGGCCAAAATCTTTTTAGCAAAAAAATTTAAATAATCTGTCAAATCTTGACAAAATTTGGTGCTCAGTAACTTAGACCACACATTGTTGAACTTCATATACTTTTATCTGGGTAAATAAACCTCCAAACATGTTCCATAATTATATATTTTAATTATATGACATCAATTAATTTGCCAAATGTTAAAAAACATATTTCTTTATCAAAAAAAAAAGAGAGAGATTTTACAAAGAGTATCCACAGAAGGAATATTTTGTTTACAAAAAATAAATAACGGACTCATCCATAAACAAATCTATGACAACCAATCTTAAGATGACACCTATCTGTAGTAACTGCTGTGTATGCAATCACTCTGAAAGCACAGGACTGTGCCCCCTTTTAAAATTAAAATGACATTTGTATATTACACTAAAAACACACATTGCTATCTGTGAACCTCATTCATGCTTCCAGCCAAAACTCACTTCAGGACCACCCAGTAACAGAAATTCAATTCACCACATTACAAAACCACGCCGTTAACATGTCGAGGACAAACCACATCTTCTCCTGTAACAGAATTAATAAATTAGCTGGCTTGGGTTAAAGACTGTGTGTGCAGATCCAATATACGTACAATGCACTGAGAGGGTGGAAACGAAAGGGGCAAGGGAAGCAGAAATGGAAACTAAAATAATCGGTGAACACAGGAGAGAAAGAAGAAGGGATCAAATAAGAAGGCAAGCTGGGCTGCAGAGTGGTGAAATAAATGGATGACATCAGAGCAGAGGATATTAACAATAATAAAAGAAGAAAGGAAGGATGGAGAGGAGGACGTGGGGAAGGAAGCTATTGGTAAAGGAAAAATGCAGGGAAGAAAAAGAGAGAGGAGGCAGATGGAAAAGAGAAAGGAGGGGAGAGAAATGATGAAGTGTGCAGAGAAAGAGGAGAGGTGAGGAATTTAAATGGATGACATAAGGGAATGAGGGCAGAGCAGAGAAGAAGAAAGGAAAATAAGAAAACACGCAAGACAAGAGGCAAGAAAACCGTAGATGAGAAGGTAAATGAAGGAAGAGAAAGGAGCAAGAGGGGAAGAGGGGAAGAGGGAGAGTGAAGAGAGAGGTGGGCTGCTGGGAAGGCAACACCGAGGGTCAGGGAGAGCCACTCAGGGTCTACAGCATCCTGCATCCAGCTCCACTCCATGTGTCTGATGGGAAATCCCACTGACAAACCTCTGACCTTGAACAAAGAGGAGAGAAGGGAGACGGTAGATACTGAGAGAGGAGGAAAAAGAAAAGAGAGGGTTGGATGGGTGTACAGAGGGAAGAACGTGAGTGAAAAACACCGGGGAAGCAGTGAAAAGTGCTAACATTTAGTAAGAATTACACACATTGCAAAGTAAATAAGGGGTGTAGAGAGTTAAGGGGACAGAAAACACAAAATAAAGGGTTGAGGGAAAGAGGAAAGGGACCGAAAGGGAAAAGAAAACTGGGTGGAAAAGGAACAGGAAGGGAAACGAGGGAGATAGACAAACAGACACGGGAAAGAAATGGTGATATTTTTTCATCATTTGTCACAATAAACTAAAAACGTCTGTAAATAGATCTGACTTGGCAGGTGTAGCTCGGAAGCGCTGGAAAGTGGCACGGGGAACGCAGGGAGAAAAAAAGCCATTAAATCCAAATCATTCTCAGCTGCAACAAAAAGACAAACTTGGCGAGAATCCTTATCTTGTATCCAGACTTATCTACTGCACTGCATGATATTTTCAGTGGAACTGCCTCTCTGTATACTGGCAGATAATCTCGCTAATTCCAATAAATGGTATTTTGTTCAGGTGGTAAGAGATGCTTTGTCCTGACGTTGACTGTTCAGCCAAATAAGAACCACTCATAAAAGTAACCCATACAGATACAATTGACAATGCAAGTTAAGAAGAAGCACAGAAGAAGTGATCCCATAATAGGAAACCTACAGGTAAACAAACAAACCAAGTTAACACAAAAGACAGACGCAAGAAGTGTGTCACCTTCTCCCCTCTGTTTTCTTTTCCTTTGCCTCAATACTGAAACAGAGGAGGAAGATGAACCCAGAGGGCAACAGAACAGAACAAAGAGTCGGCCTGTTGTTGATTCAGCAAACACTCTTTTTGTCTTTTTGTAAGGACACGCACACAAACACGTCCTTCAGGTTACACTGACATACTGTAACTCCATCTATATTCTATAGTCAGGGGGACGAAGACAGACAGTATTCACCACCCTCCTAACTGTATGTCAATGATTATCTTATCTCTTATTTTACTCACACACACACACACACACACACACAGACCCTTCCCTTGTCATTCACAGTAAGCAGTTCCTCATACCTGCTGAAGTTGCCCAGGAACAAACGTTTAAAGCTTGTGTCAGCAAAACGGGTTTTACTAACGCTGCGCTTCATTGCCTCTTGTGTGTAAACGTGTGATTTGTTTGTTTGGAGGCTGGATGTGTTCTTTAAAGAGAAGAACGCTAAATTGAATTATGGAATTTTCCCTCTTGAGGCTGCGCTGGCTCTGGAGTGGAGCTACTTCAGTGTCTTTGTTTAGGTATGAGTAAATAAGAACGCTCTGTAAAAATGCATCTTCAGCGTTCAGACTGAATGAGGCTGTTGTTAGAGTCGTCTCCAAATTACATTAAATTATTTAACACACACACACATCCGACAATCCAATCAATCTTGGAAACAACAGTTCAATCTTTGTAATAAGTGTTACTACACATACAGAAGCAGTGTGTGAGTGTTTGTTTGTTTTGGTGTGTATTGTGTAGTCTGACTAATTATCCTCTTTGTTAACGGCTCGTTAGCATTGAAAGGGCTGGACTAAATACAGCTGGGGGGGGGGCAAATTGGGGATTATTAGTCCATTTACTGATTAGGGAAGTTAGCTACAGTTTCACTAAAGGACTGAAGACAGACAAGGAGATTTCATGTTGTGTGGACTAGCCAGCTGCAGCAAACACAGTCAGCTCTGTGACTGCAGCACCTCATGTGCCTGTTTCAAGTTAGCAGGTGCAGACAGCTACATGTCAGATCTGAGGCTGGACATGAATAAAATATGAATCTGTTCCAATAAATATAGGTTCCATATAATATGGAAGATATCCTGGAAATGGATTAATGAATCAATTAGAGTAAAAATAACCAAAATAACAATGTCTGCCTTTGGCTAATCCAGTTAAATAAATACCATACAATCACATTGGCGCAAAAATCCTGGACGTGCAGTTATTGCCATAAAGACCAGAGATATTTCGGTATTTTGATTTTTGATTTCGATATTTACGGTCACATGAGTCTGCTATGATCACCTTAAATCTCAGTTTAACGTGGACATAAAAGCATGATTGTGGGACTTCACAGCTGATTTGGAAGCAGTTGGTGTTCCAAAATGCAACTTACAGAAGTGTAAAGTGTTACCTGGAAACCTTCGGTGCACATACACTGCGGATGTCATTTTAATTTTGTATGAGGTGATATACCTGGATCATCAGAACGTATGATCATATCTGCAAGCTGCATGTAGAGCTCTCACACCAACCGTTATCACTCAGAACAGTTCTAAAAACTAAAAGCCTGAACTAGTCATATGGTTCATATGTTTTTCAATCACTCTCTGGAAGTCTGCATGCACGCCAGTTTTCCCCTTTAGCCTTCGCTCAGAGCTGAAAACTACCCAACCACATACATTACAAACATACACACACACACACACACACACACACTATATCTCACTCACACATCATGCATATGCACGCATACACATTCATTAATGCATGAACACACACACCTGCTCCCACACTTCTTTATAAATAAGGTAAACCGTCTTGTCCTGTCCTGTCCTGGAGGATTGTGGGAGGGTTTGTTGGGTGGGAACTCCTCGGTCCTCAGACTGCTGAAAATGGGAATGTGTGTGTGTGTGTGTGTGTGTGTGTGTGTGTGTGTTTGTGTGATCTGTCCAGTCCCCTGCTAACCATCCACATCTCTATTTCTCACTGTCTTCTTCGATGTCTCTTGTTTTCTCTCTCTCTCTCTCACACACACACACACACACACACCTCAGAGGCTCAGTCCACATGTGGTTAAGTGTCTTTCCTCTGTTTCTCGTCTCGTGTGAGAAGTGGAGGCGAGCCCTCGGGGCAGTGCAGTCTAATGAGCCGCTGGCTGCTTTGCGTTTGTCAGAACAGAGAAACGACCTCGCTGCTCGTGCTGAGGCCGTGTTATCTCTGCGGGGAAGCTAGCCGGAGCTGCCGCATCTTTGAAAGGATTTAGTGCAGCTGAGCGTGAAATCTCAATCTCTCATGGTGGATATCCTTATTTAAACAGATGTTAAAACATCATCCACCTGGAAGCAGAGGGAGTATGACCACCTGAGGGCTGTCTGCCTGTATATGTTTATTACTGATCATCAATTGCATGTAAAATCACACATATAGCCTAGAATATATACATGCCATAGGGTGTTTTTCTCCGTATCTTTGCACTGAATCCTGAATCAGTGATTGTCCTTTGCACATGTAACAGTTGGACATTTCTTTTTACAGTTTTGAAGAATTTAGAAATATATTTTCACCATAATAGCCTACATTTTCTGCTTTGCTTCGCATCTGACAAAACACTCAAACAACACAAAAAATGAAAAACAGACAAAACCCCCACATTTTGTTAGAGATAAATTATCAAAATTTAGCTTTAGCTTTTGCAGTTAACACTGTGCTGTGCAGCTCTCACAAAGATGAACACACATCACAGGAAGTGACGTAATGTGGATTCAGCAGCATTTTGCAGAATGCATGAGAACAAAGTAGACGTTGGAGAATTTCCAACAAAAGGCACAGTTGTTGCAGCTGCCATGATGAAATCATCGCTGTTCTCATTGGTTGGTCAGGTTGATCACATCAGAGTGCACACTGTACCTCTGAGTACACTATCTACAGTATTGAGAGGCTGTGTTTGTTAATGTAGGTCTGAACACTACACTGGCATCATGAATTGGATCATAAATCACGTACAGAACACATATTGATAAAGACCCGGAGCGTGGAGGAGGTCTGCTGCAGTCAGGATGAAGCAGAGGGAAGGAAGCCGGGACACAGACATCAGCGTGATGCTGTCAGCGCTCTGCAGCGTGTGTCGGCTCAGTGCCGAGGGAGAAGGGAACCCCGCTGAGAGGAAGGTCCACTGAACAGCTCATCACACACCAGTGTGACTCTGTGTGTGTGTGAGAGAGAGAGAGAGAGAGAGAGAGAGAGAGAGAGAGAGAGAGAGAGAGAGAGAGAGAGAGAGAGAGAGAGAGAGAGAGAGAGAGAGTG